>KN726334.1:39645-53835 GCA_000816745.1 Ancylostoma duodenale
AAAGTCTAAAACGGCTCAAGACTTTCTGACCACCCTAATATGTAAGGTCCATACCCCCGTCTTCAAAGTAATATAATAGTATAATAAGTAACGAAAATAATTGACGTTCTACCTCGATCCAACTACCCATAACTCCGATTTCTGAGCTATCTGGTAATCTGTATGGATACCTCAATGCGAACGTGGAATCAGCGAGAACGATGCAAATGAATACAAGTAGTAAAGATGTTTAGGTTTCCATCGGTTTTCTTGCAGGCATTTTTCTTGTCAATTGATTTATGTAACTGTCATCTGTGCATCCTACAGAAGTTTTGATTTTTTCAAGGAATATTCTGGGCACCCTTTCAAATTAGATGTACTAAGAAGGTTTAAAAAAGAGCAAAAAATCCATTTTTTTCACTATTTAATCGCACTTCTTCCATTCCAACAGTTTCATGTGTTACTTCGGAATGTTTGCACCGAAACGACCTATTCTATCAACGTTTCTGTCCTGGCCCTCTTAACAAGACAGCTTCCACCTCATTTTCCTCCGCATAACAGGTTGAGTGGAGCGGAGCGTTCCTCTTGGGATGAAAAGTAAGAGCTCTTTCTTCTTTCGATGCGTGTTTTGGTGAAAATGAGAAGACGTATGAGGCAGTTGCAAGTTTCCTTCCGATACCTTGCCAGGAAATTTTCTTGGAAAATATTATCACACTGGCCTAGAACATGCTCATCAAATTAACATTCGCCTTCTTCGTGGCATGTCCTCTCTCACGATAATGCTCAGGAAGCTGTGTTTCACATCAACATGCTTCAGTGCCGGACGCAGGAGTGGCTATTCAGGGGGGGGGGGGGCGTGGGAAAAAAGTAACAACTCAGCCACTTCGGGGACCCAAATGAGAGAACAAAAATACTAAAAATATCAATTTTAGTGTTAAATAATTTATGATAAACACTTAAAAATACTAACAATACTAAACAATCCAAAACAAGCTTATACAAAATTTCTATTTATTTATTTTTCGAAGTGATTTTGAAAATTCGGCGACCATTTCTCAATGAAGGCCACCCGCCCCCTTCACCCGCGTCCGCCACTTGTATGCATGGTTCCTGCATGTGATTGAGACACACACGGGTCTTTTGCACCTGATTTGCATCGGATTTGGAGACGCATGCGTTCTGCATGGATTTGAATGGGTTTTGTATGAATTTGACCATTGCTGGTTTAGCCCTATTGGTTTCAAAAAATCGTGTCTTGTAGGAGCTCGCATGTCTTGATCGGGGGTTTCGCACCTTTCAATCTCAATCAAAACACGGTTCCTAGGTTACCTGATTGGATGCAGCCTGATGTTAGCCGATTGACACCTATCTTTGGCGATTACAATTTCGACAGCTTCATTATGTACGGTCCTTCTATTCTACTAAACTAGAGTGTGCTCAATGTTGAATCGCCGCATAAGTCCATGATATTGAATTTGACTTCATTTCAATGCTAATCTCGTACTGATCCAGAGAGTAATCGCATTTTCAGTGTTGTATTGGGAGGCAATCGCCGTTCTTTTTTGTCAAACATTGCGTTCACATCCGTATACCATACATACGCTATGCACGTGTGTGCCTCTGGTTTCTTTGACCTCGCTTCCTTAAACATTGCGGGCCGTTATTTGAAGAAAGAACCTTTAATAAAGTTGTGATGTCACTTTTGAACCATCTGCATAGCTTTTCTTCAACTTTGGAAAAGGCAAAAAAAAAACCAAAGATCCAACATTTCAACAAAAATTTTTATCAAGAGATACAATTTTCAGAAGAAAACCAGAATTTCAACAAAGATTCAACAAACGAAACTTTTTCTGGCTTTCATTGGTTGGCTATTGTCACTCTGTCAATATTTTCATTTCCTTAGTACTCTAAGGCTGGCGCCGGGCTCCCTTGTTATAGATGTCCGTAGCCACTGGAGTTAATTGTAGCCTCGAGGAAACACTTGTCACTTTTGTCGTTTTGCAAATTACCACCTTCAGCCTAAGTAAATCACTACTTAATCAAGTCCAATTTTCCCTAGCATTTGTGCTTAAATTCACATGAATTCTTGGCTCTATGCATCTTTTAGCTTCATGTTAAGACATTGTGCTAGACCATTGACCATTTGGCCATGCATGTCGGTATTTGGCCAGGGTTTTTCTTATTAGAATTGATCTTATGAGCTTTTTGCGTGTCCTTAATACAGCCACTTATTATTTGGTCTTCATCTTGTAGTATATGTGCGGCCACAAATTGACTCCCAAAGGATTAGTCATAAAGATGAAGAAGAAGCGTAGGATCTCTTGATTTTTCACTACTCTTGGCTTCACTCTTCACGGTTAAACAGTAATTTCTTCATTCAACTCCCAAAATCTTCATCATTTAGCTGCAATATCCCGATGGTAATAAAACTTCCTGAGACTCAGAACGTCAAACATTATCCCCCTGTTTTGTACAAGCAAAGAGATCAACAACACCTGCACATAGCTTGGTACTACAATTTCTGCACCGACACCCCTTCCTATCTGCTTCCATAACATCACGACTGGTTTTATAATTGCTACTCCTTGCCGCGACACAACTTGAGGTCGGAGAATCACGCGAATGCACTTTTTCCTGTCAGTCTTTTCAGTTTGAGTGGAAAAACTGTTTTTTCCTTTCCTCCTACTGTCATTCTTCATCCTCTGCCGTGGACATGAACAGTATTGTTGTCTGCTCCACTGCACAAGGCCGAACTCTCTCACCACATTCTGCTTTCATGTTTCTGAGGCGGTTTTCACTAAAGTGGTGAGAGCGCACTAACAATCAAATGGTGCAGGCTTTTGAAAGTTATCATTATGAGGCTTCATGTTCGTTCGATGGATCATCCTTTACCCATATGGGATAGGAGAACTCACTACAACTTTTTTTTGGATCATGCGGAATAGTGGAAGAAAAGATTTTTTCTTGAGTGGCCATCCTGCCATTTCCGAAGCGACGATTCTCTATCGCTTCGCAGAGTTTCTTGATATTCTCGCGTTCAACGATATTCTCTTGTTCAACGACCATTACAACCTAAACGAGAGATCGTCCACAGTTTGGAAGTTAGGAAAGGTAGATGCCACTGTACCACCCATGCCAACCTTGCCTTGTCCGACCTTGAGCTTTCCATTTCAAATCCTGTCTGGTATCTTGAGCACTTTCCGGCCGAGCAGCACCCCGCCAACTTTTACGATTTTCGATCATTGACTCTGTGACCTGTATCAACATGATTACTGATCCCTGAGTGCTGGAACTGTCCCTGATAGTGGCCCCAGGTGGTAGGTATATATGGTCATTACAGCATAGTTTTCTAATAGAAGAGAAAAAATTTGAAGACCGAAAAAAATCCAGAGTGTCTCAATCATTTCCCGAGAAGCTAATAGTTTAATCTGTCGCGGTAATTTATTCTGCATTGCTGCTTCACTTAGCAGAAATTCTTTTTCTTGAACAGGAGCTGTGTGTGCATAGGTTATTCTCTGTGCTCAAAAAGCGTAGCAGACAAAATTGCAGAAAGACTCCAATAGATGATCTGAGGTTCCTCTGCTTAGCTGCTGCATTCCAGTAGAGCTCATGCCTTTTTTCTGTTTAGCTGCCAGGTGAAAGCCTTACGGCCTTCAATGTTTCTAATAATCCGTTAATGATCCAGCATCTGGGATTACACTCTGTGGTAGTCCGGAAAAAAGTGTTAGCGAAGAACATAGTTGCATGTCCATACGTATTTGCTTAAAACGGCTACAATTTCTCCACGTCTTTTAAAGGTACTTGAAAATTTAATTTGAATTTGGTCCAAACAATACTTGTGGTTTTGCACCTTCGTACTGCCGGCTTTTAACCTCTTCTGTAGCAGATCAAGAATACATTGTCTATGCGTGCTGCTGCACGAGCTACAGAATAATCGCAACATCTCGAATGATGTTCAGTGTCCCGCACAATCTCGATTATACGACATTCCCCCCCCCCCCCCTCTTCCCCACCAAAATTCTCCGATCTTCCACCACCACCCTTTCCACAGACCGTGAGATTTTCCTCTAACACTATCGTAATCAGCGCTAACGCTAAGTTAACCCTACTACTCTGTTTTTGAGGTCACAAGAGCAATTCTGACATTTTCAAGCTCTATTTGCGTCAGCTCGCCGTCACGTCACACCTTCACGTTCTAATAGATTCATTAGCCACACAGCCAAAATTGGGAAATTCCAATAATTTTTTGAGATTTCATCGAGAACTTCAAGCTTCTAGTGGCGTTGGGGATGTCCTATAATTATGAAACGAGCATATTCCATGTTCTGCTATCGTAAACCCTGGGCGTTTTGTAGATAATATTTCTTGATTTGGTTCGCCACACAGGTTGTTACAGACACTTTTATTTGCCAACATTTCGGCAACACGCCATTGTCAAGGCCTGAAAGTGGGTCAATTTTTATGAATTCATGTTCTACGCCATCAAGCGCTTTCTCATTCAACTCATTCGGCCTAGTCAACGGTGAAAATCAGACATGACAACTCACCAGGCGTCCCACCAAGAGGCGGAGAAATTATCCGCGCCGCAATGCGAGATTGTCACCAGCGGATGAGTGAGCGTCACTCAGCATAAGCCTTCGGTGTCCCCTTGGTCGTGGTGGTGCATTGGAGAATCATTTCGAAGAGACATTCCCCATCAAAAACTTTTTGCGGACGTTTTTCGCGGAGTGCCTTAGCCAACCTCACTAGGATGGTAGTGAGAGAAGTGCTCTTGCCCTAATTTTCAAGAGCAGTTCTTCGCGAATATTCCCCTCTGTTTTATATTTTGCCCGTCCAGAGCAAGCGCGGCAGAACAGGCCAAAATTTGCCTTTCTAAGGTTGGTATACTACTTTTTTTGGGTATAGGGTATTCTAGAGAGACGTCGTTGATGCTCCTATCCCCGTGAGGTGTCTTTCGTCTGCTACTTCGGTCGAAAAGTAGTTGGTATCAAGGCGTTCCTTCTTTTTGACTGGGAATGTCATAATCTATGCGATTGAAAAAGGTAATACGAGGAGTGAGGACTACAATTCAACAATGACAAAAAAGTATTTACAGCACTGGTCATAAAGAAATCACCTTTTAAACTTTTGATCACAAGTTCATTTTGGGTAAAGCTTGAAATTTCCAATTTTGTGAAATGATGCATATACTCGCTGCTGATGCATAGAGTTGGTAATATCCCTATTGCACTTTATTCGAAAACTTTTTACTCGAAAATATTACAATCCATGAATTTCGCACTACTCACATTGAAAAGCTGTGCGACTTCCAGTGGTAGACTTTTAACTAAAATTGAACTTTCCCTAGGAAATGGGTTTAAGCCAAGAGAATTTCAGTGAGTTGGGATGAAATCCTGACATCTCCGGAGCTCAGTTGACTACGCCTTCAAATTGACCTCCTTCGGTAGTTTTGGCCATCCTGAATCCCAACTACGACCCTGTTTAGAGCTGGGTCTTGTTCTCCATTATTCCTTAACTCGAGCAGAAAGGGACTGCTTGCATTGGTGCTTGCAGGATGCCCAACCGTTTTAGATATCCTAGTCGGACAAACGGTTACCACTGGTGCACCTCACGGGTACCAGGCTTTCAAATTTTGTTTCTGCGGAAAAAATATGGCCGTAAGGGCATGGTTCACTTACGTGAACGGCCATGATTTTTTTGGCCAGTACTGTACAACAAAAGCAGCAAGATAGTATAGCAGATATCCAAATGAAGCTCAAAACACAGTTGAGAAGATAAGATTTAAAAAAAACCATAAAAACTTATTTGTCAACCCCCTTCTCACTAGTCAGGTAAGGCAGAAGCGATTCCAATCTAGGCCAGGCCGGAATTTTCTATTTCCTTCGCCCTTGCATAGGGCAAATTCGTTTTCTTCTTCATTTACAGTCGTGACTTCCAAAAACTAAATTCGAGGTTTTCCTGTTGAAGGATGCTTGAAAATGATTTCAACGCTATGTACATATATTTCAAAGAAATTGGAATTCACCTAAATTGTACTTAATCTTATGACTCACAAGCTCAATTTTATTCCTTTTAGTTAGCATTTGATGTGGCATTAGACAAACAGTATTGCCCTCGTTAACTTCTGCAATAGTTCCCTTTGAGTGCTTCACGAATAGAATGGCGTTAATCAGCGCAGTTATGATGAAGTACAATAAATCAACATAGTAATGACCCGCTCCTGCCGCGCGTCCACACATGGTGCTAACCCTTTAGTCACATTCCATCGCACTAGGTTATGTAAAGCAGCGACTAATAATATTTGATGAGAGGCAATGATGACAACAAAGTTTTCTGCTGCAATTCACCTCTGAATTGAGTTATTTTGTAGAAAAGAAAGACTGCGTTGGGCTTCATCAGATCTTCTAATTTCATGCTAACGACTCAATCCTGACCTGATCCATATGTGTAAAAAAGGGTTTCATTGCCAAAAAATCCTTCTGTGAATGTCTCACTTGCGGCTACTGTATGTGTATGGTCTGGTCCCGTCTGCAACGTGGTCTCGCCTCTAAATAGCACATGTCTCAATTCGGGTGTGGAGCGTTATACCTGAATGGGAAAGTGCTGCGGAGACCTGCGAATGGCTGGCTTGAAGAACTGGCCAATCGCAGAGCTTGGGCGCCCCGCCCTCTTCAAGTTTGAGGCTCCACGCTCCTCAATTTTATCTGAGGCCCACCAGGGCTGACTGAGCTGTGCGATATAATCATCTAATTTCCTGCAGAATTTACCAAATTTTACAGCGTTGGGCCACACGTAGATAGCTGGTGCACTGAAGTTCGAAAGTTTCTCACGTATCTCATAAAAGTTTACCTGAAACGTCCCGTGTTTTATGTTCGATCATGCTGCTCTTGAGGGGCCGTCTATCTCTACCCACTGTTTTGTTCTTTAGACTGCCAAACGCAATACTGAAACAGTAACCCATCAACCGCTGTAAAAAAAGACAACAATCCATAACCCAGCGGTGCTAAATTTTGAACCTGGTCTTCTTCTTATGGAGTTAGTTTCTTGGTGGATATGACTACCAACTCTGTCCTAGTCATATGTCGCCTATACATATTTTATTCAATTACATTAATATTATTTGTAGGAGATGCCAGTGTATTAGCAGAACTACATGAATTTCCAACAAATTCAATTAAATCCGTTACGATTACAGATCACACTTTCTCGCGAACAGATGTTGTAAGAGTGAGGTACTAAGAAATAATTTTGAATCTGAAGCAAAAATACTAAGAAATTTTTCTCGAATTTAAAACAAAAATAAGCTGCGAAAAATAAATCTATGTAAAATTTCTACACTTCCTGAACGATTTCGAGAAGTTTTATCTGCTTGTCTCCGCATCTCCACATTAAGCTGATGTCACTGCTCTCATTTTCGGCCCTCTGATGCGGCGAGTGCGAGCAAGTCCAAACTGCTGCAGTCTACTACACATATGTGTATGTTTACATTGTACAACATATTATATTTACCTAGTAATTTCATAGGGTTTTCTTACGATGTGCCATAGTTATGGCTCAAACTACGTGTTTGGGAATTTTGAAGCGGTGTGCCTTCCAGTTTAGTGTATTTTTGCTTGAGCTCTGCTCGAGCGTTCTTCGGATTTGACGCACGCAATACCTAATTCTCTTTATATGAAAGACATGGGATAAGATTACTGAACGACTCCATTGTTAGACTAATTATGGTGTGGTAATGCCATCAAAAGTTCATTACCCTGTGCTACTGTATTTCCGGTGATTTCAATGAACTCTCTGCAACCGGGCACGATTAATCCGATGATTTTGCAGAGGAGTCGCAGCAAAAAATCTGATGGATCGACCGGTCATTCTTAATAGCTTCTGCTGATCTCCTGCATTGTTGCAGGCTAGCTTCCACTGTTTTATACTCAATTATTTCCCAGATTACTACCATCTGGGTCACTCACCTGCAGAACAAGGAAGGGCGGATCCACTACTTTCCAAGACCCGAATAACGGTCTGGATAACGGAAAGGCCAAAACCTACGGATAGCGCCTAAAAAGATAACCAGATTCGGATAATACGCTCATCCGTGGTGCAAAACCTGTCACTTTCGAACAGGACATCGGATGATAATAGGTGCATCCGGGGGAGAGATGGCACTAAGGTAGGAATGCATTAGGATTACGTCTTGGTTTTTCACGATAACATTGAAGCGGCATATTTTTGAAGACAGAGTGTAGGAAAAATGGGTACTTACCCCGCACTTTCCCTACTCTGCGATCCTTCTGCACTGGTTACCTCTGCATCCCTAATTTCTTAACCACTTAATCGAATCGTTCTCCTGAAACGATTCTTCTACAATTTCTTCTGAGTGCACGGTGAATTCTGTTTCCTCGAGCTACACGAAGTCATTGTGCTTTCCCTTTTCACACTTCGTGAAGAGATGTGACTATAAGATGCAAGATTCAGCATTAACATTAGCAAATACAATTCTAGAGACTTCCTCAGATAATGACATCGCAGTTCAATTGACCAAAACTTTAACACATCTTGATTACGCTTTCATTCACAAGAATGATTTCCATGCATGATCTCTAATGAGGCGGAGTGTTGCTGACAAAACATAGCGCGCCGACACTCAGTAATGGAATAGGATAGGATACATGAGTGATGCTAGATCCTTGCACTTGCTCTCGCTATCCATATTCCCTGTGCGATTGGGCGCTGGACAATGCTTGGCCTTCTGGTTCATATGCAGGAAATAGCCTCGAGTTTCTGAACCAGCACTCTAACTTTGGAACAATACCTGCAAGGGTAACCATGACCCATCACACTCGCCTGGGCCGTGGCACATGGTGATTGGTTTCTTTACGAAATTGACAAAAAAAAACGCGATGATGAGTCATGCGCGGTCCGCTCAACGAAGTTCAGGATACGGCTATGGATTCCATTTTGCCAATTATCGCTCACTGGAAAACCTAAACCAGCTGTCTAGGCTGGATCAAATATTGATAGATAGAATAGATTCACATGATTAGGAAAGGTATCCAAAGTTAGGTATAACACTTACTCAAAGTACGTTGCAAGGATCAATCTCGAAAGCAAATTTGGCCAATTGGACACGCATGGATCCAGCATAAGACCCCCAGCTGCTAGAGATGGTCAAGAGCTGCAGACCGGAAAAAATGCGAAGCCTTTAAAATTCGGTGCTCGTGAAATATTCCGGAGATTTTGCCCACTTTAGGCAGGTGCAATCAACACCTTCTTTCCAGAAAGACAGCCCGAAATCCGTGAGATCAGCAGATGACTGCGAGCTTTTGAAAATGTCCTGTCGTGGGCGTCGTAAGGGCATGTGTCTTCAATAAATCGAGTCCGGGATCTAATGAAGTTTCAGAAGTCCTTTTTCAGGCTCGGAGAACTCGTTTCAGCCCACGAAGAGAGCTCGGAATTCAAGAGAAATTGCACTGATGCATCAGTAAGGAAATGTAAGATAAATTAAATATTTACTGGTCGACTCTTTGTTTGAATGCCAAACAGCAGCAAAAAACTGTCTACAATACGCGCATTATGAAGGTAATCGTTTTGGAAACGACGAAAACACAAACATTTATGCGTATTTTCTCAGCAATTAAATGTCATTTTCTCCATGATTCTCCGACTCGCAACATTCCTTCGTTGAAACTCCAGACTCACAAACCACCTTACTGGGCGAGTTGTGACAGTCAAGCTTACAAAGACGGATGAAAAGTAGCGCACAAAAACTCTATTTCGTCAAAAAACTACACTATGTTAGTAGCATATTTTGTCCAGAAAAAAATGCAAATAGCAAAGCAAATTGTTCAAAAGGCCCACGTTTGCTCTAGGTTCCAACAGAGGATTGACATGATTGAGAGAGCGCGCGCAGTGTCTCTAACGTGGATCTGAAGATCTTCTTGCACTTTTCTTCTAATTTTCCTTGTGAGTAATCGCCAAAGAGAGGAGTTGAGTAAGCTAAAATTCGCTCTGCTTAAAGATCATTTATCCCTTGCTAGATATTCAGGCATGGGAACATCAAGCTCGATTTTGCTCCAAGTGTGGAAGCCCATTCCTGTTGGAAGATTCCCTTAGGCTCATTTTGTTTCCAACCAAGGAGTGACATTAGACTTAGAGAGACTTACTATCATCGAGACTTATCATAGCGCACATCAAGTTCGAATTTGTGTCAACGTCTAAACAGTGCATTGAGCCACCCTGTATAACATGCAATAGGTAGTATACTGAATAGAAAAACAACGAGCAGACGCAGAACAGAAATGCCTTACCAGATGCGCGTTGTGAAGTAAATAAGAAGCTGAGAGACTATGACCGCTCACGATGTCCTCCTGAACACCTAAGGCTGTTCTTCTTTGCTTCTTCTTTGCTCTTAATCTCAAGTGTTCGTCCCATTACGTTCACGGTGTCGACCATTTTCCTTTTCAAATGCTTTGGAAAAAGCGCTGAAGAGCCGTAATCCCGATAACTGGTGAGCTTTCTTGGGCGTGGACAAGAGTGCAATGCTGCGAAACTGTTCGCAGGGTGAGAGATCGGATTGGGAGGAGCCCTACAGTATTTATAAGGAGGAGCGGCCGCAAGGTCTCTCCGACGTGCTTCTTTCTGGCCGTCTTCGAATGCTGATTAGGGAGACGGTTACTTGTAGCTTGCAAGTTTTTGTGTCCAATATCTGCAATCTAGAGTTGCCCATTTCTCCTTAGGCTGTCGTGAAGGTGTAAGAGGGCTTTTGAGATTTGACGGAAACTCAAATGAGTATGGCGTTTACTTGCTGCTAGCTAATTTACCGATCTTTTATACTCGTGGTACCGGTCATTAGGTGTCCGGCTCACTCCCTCAGCGGCGCTGTAGTGGACGAAGTCAGTGCAGTTGTTATCTCAGGCATAGCCTGCTCACCTTTGAGAGGATACCTTGCTTATGGTCCATGAATGCGTTTCCGAGCGATATCAGGCTAGCAAACCAACTTTCTCATCCTACGTCTCCGAGCATTATGTAGTTTATACTATAATCAAAAACGCTAACCATAGGTGCTTTGACTGATTATCAACTCGTGAATCCTAGCCCTCATGGACCAAGAGTATACGCCTGAAACATGAAATTCAAGGTCCTGGAACCATAAATTTGAATATCATCGACGATTTCTACGAATTGCGTGTCCGTGCAAAGAGAGGGTCGTTCCAGTAGTCATGCGATACGAAAATAAAATCTCAGCATCACGTGAAATCACATCTCAGCGCACATATCAATTCAAGGATATTATTGTGGGACACGTGATAATCTTCGAAAATGCTAGGAGGCCAAAAAATCATCGTCTTAAGACGCTAAGGAAGCATATCTATTGTTGATGTTAGTATTTATCCTTGTGATCGCATTTGCGTAGAACCTTCTGCTGCTGTTCAAGAGCCCGTCCCTACATCTGTCGGAAAAAGAGCATCAAAGAGCGGGCGTTATTTCCTAAAGCACAGCTGGTTGTGCACATAGCTGAGCTCGATTTTTGTGTGAATATTTCCTTTCAATTCGCATAATATCAACTTCGTCTCTTTATGAAAGGACACGCTTCCCCATGTCGTTTCGTTTGTATAATTTCTCCAACCTTGCTAACCACAACCGCTTCCGCTAGTTCCCTATCATCCCGTAGCGAATCTCCATGCACTTTTCAACTCTTTCCTTTTGGTTTCTATTACGTGGGCGTGTAAAAATGGATTAGATTACCGCTTTTAAATAGCTGTCCCATAGATTTACGTCATTTTTCAGCTGTTTCAGGTGAAAACATGGATTCATCCATACACTCGACTGCAATCAGTGATGATCCACAGTTCCAAGTTGTCCCTGATGACAGCAGCGAATATGCACACGCTTCGTTTATGTGCACGTTCTACGTGTGTTTAGGTATGTTTAATTACATTTTTGAGTTGTTGTTCAACACAGACCATGATGGCGGGAGAATTTTAAGAAAAAATGCTGTCGTAATCCCTCCTCCCAAAAAATTCGGAACTGAAGTTAGTAGTTCTTGAAGTTCTTGCGAACTATAGAGTATGAATGCATCGAAACACATGAGTCTAAGTTGCAGATCTTACAATTAGTTCAGTGGGGTTAAACACCTCACGTGACTGGCTATGTCTTGTCTCAGTCATTTACGTAAATCGCTTGCCTCGATTCTTTCAGATTCTGTTAAGAAGCGCACTGAACTTGAAAGCTCTATGTGTTAATGTGGAAAAGTGCAAGTTCAATTTACATAGATACTGAAACGCGCGTTTGGCAGAGGAAGTGCTACAATTCCATTTCAAAGTAAAGGGACTATCAAAAAATATTTTCAATGCCTATGTACAAATTGAGATGGCTCGAAGAAAATTGTTTGTGATACGCACTTAAATCGTCACACATTCGCGTTTTCTCGAATTTGTATGTCTGTAAAACAGTTTGCGCATCTGTAAAACAGTTCACGAAAAGATGTCTGTAGTAGGTAGCGACTAAATGCGTACTTCGAATAAGGCAGATACCGTGCGAAAGTGCTATGGAACACTACAGACAACGATTTAGTACAGTCTGTCTCAAAAAAAATGTCCGATGCCGCACACGCTGCGCCATGGGAAGCATGGCGGGATGAAAAGGGCTAGAAAAAGCTATGTGAAAGGTACTTTGAAACATGCAGGATTTGTCGGAATTTCACTGGGGTTAATGTGATGCCAAAACTTTCAGATTCTTCTCTACATTAACAAATGTAGAGAATAGAAGTGGTGTCGCATTTACTTGTAAGCATGGTTAGTCGGACTCCGTCATTTTCGTAAATCATCCGTGATACTATGTACAACAGGCAGCGAGTCATGACATTCCTCAGCAAAAAAAAAAAGAAAAGGTGAAAAAAAAACTTGGAAAAATAGCGAACTCTTGGACTATGTGTTACCCAGCGAACAGTAAGACAAAAAATGTCTACTTGTCATTTAGTGCAAAAGTTGCAAAGGTTGTGCAAAGTTATTTAATTACTGTTATCTTTGAGAGAGATTGGAGACAGAACTGGAACTGACCAATTCCATATAAGTTTCTTATCTTCACGGAAATGTGCACATTGTGATTTGGAGAGATTTTTACAATGTTGAAGAATTGAAAGTTAAATTCAGAGTTTTCAAAAGTATCTCAAGACTTTTAACAAGAAATATACCGGGCTACAAAGGTACATACTTTTCTCGCTGTTGGTTTCGGGGCTTAACTAGACCAACAGTAAGACTTCCTTGGTACCCCTCATCAGAACGTAGTTACCCAACTAAGTTTCAAAAGGATAACATGAGATGTGAAAAGATGTTATTGTGAAGAGATGTTAGTGTTGCATGACAAGAGTCACCAAAGGCAGAAGTCATGGGGGAGTTAGTGAAGTCCATATAAGCGGATAAGATTTGGGAATATGAATATACAAATGTCAGGCCATTTTTGACTTTCGGAAAAAATTCGCTCATTTCCCGTTTTCCTCGTATTTTCTTGTGGAACTTTAGCGACTCACAAACCTTAAATCGCCGATATAGATCTACCAAAGCTTGCCATTGTAGGGTGCACTTTCTCTAATATTGTGATTTCTAATATCGTGAAACAAATACTGTTATATGCAGTCTTCTTAACAGCTATGCATTAGCATGATATTTGGATGCAATAACGTACATACTATTATTAACCTGTTTTCGAGCTTTGTTGCCCTTGTCATTTCAGGAATAAAATAAGCTCATTTTGTTTCTTTGGTACTTGTTCTTCTTGCTGTTTGGTTTCCCTCCTCACATTATTATGCTATTATGAGACCGAGTAGCACACATAATGGCGGCATTTACTGTGCACAAGTGCGTGCAAAGCAGAAGATTGCTGCAATTCTGCAAGTACGGGCCAGTGATCCTTCGAATCATTGTCGACAAAGTGCTACAGTTTTTAGTGAATAACCTTATAAGAACTCTTAAATTTTATAGTGCATGCAATAGAATATTAAAGAAATTCTGCTGTATTGTGCAGATTGCGATAAGGGCAGGTGAATTTCTTACTTGTAAACGTTCGCAAAGTGCTTAGCACGAAATGAAAGAAAAACATTGTTATAGTGGGATTTACAACAAATTTGCTCTAAGAATAGTGTCATGAATCTTACGAAAGACAACGCAATGCCACTTTATTGGTCATCATGTTGACTTCTCCCCCCCCCCCCCCCCCCCA
>KN726335.1:0-16757 GCA_000816745.1 Ancylostoma duodenale
ATTGGTGGACCCGCATAATGGCGTCCCCCACACTACTGGGTCACGGCGTGCCCTTTCTCCATTGGTGGACTCTTACATATCCTGGTGTTCCCCACACCACTGGGTCACGGCGGGCCCTTTCTCCATCTGAGCGCCCGCATTCTGGCGTCCCTCACACCACCAGTGGACCCTTTCTCCATCGGTGGACTCGTATCCTGACGTCTTCCTCACTGTTGGGCCACGGCGGGTCCTTCCTCCATTGGTGCACCAATAACAGGCACAGCGAACCGATCCTATAACGGCGGACCTGTGTGCTGGTGTGCTCCACACTATTGGGCCATAATGGGCTCTTCAGCCAGGTCAACGGTCAACTCTTATTCTGGTGTTTTTCCTCACAATTAGGCCAAATCGGACCTGGTCTCCATTAGCGAAGCCGTATCCCAGCGTTTTCATCACTTTTGAGCCACGGCACACCTGTTTTCTATCGGAGCACCCGTGCCCTCTGTTAATCTCGAGAATATTGGTAAAAGTTTGGAAGTTGTTCAGAAATTTTGGCAAGTATTTGTTGATCATGCCTTGATACATTGAGGCTTTTACTCTGTGTTAGTGCAGAAGCTTTCTCGAAACGCGCGCATTTCCTGACTGCACAATCGCTGCGAGATCCTAGCAGGGGATGCGGCAGTGGCATTCACCAAATAAGGCGACCGCGTAGGTCCAGCCTCCACCAGGCTTCCGAGATGCTGTAGTTTTCATACAATCCGCCAACCTCTTCGCTCGAGATGCCTGCACCGCCGCGACCGCGGAAGGGTAGCTTTCCTGCTGCGTACATTGTGCAGCTTGAAAGCTTGTGAACACTCCCTCACTCCTATGCTGCGAGACCGAGAGCGAACATGATGAGATCACTACCCCGTTCATGCGGGAGAGCCAGCAGTGACGTAATAGGCGGTCCCGAAACGAACGTGTCTGCGTCCCCTAAAAATCGGCCATTTCGCCCCACAGTCTGCGCCTCAAGATTGCGGTGTCTATGAGTGCCGCCGCGTATCTCTAGCCGCTCTAGCCCCCTTACGGCGCTTTGTTTAATAGATCTTCTCATCACGTGCATTTGGGAAAATGGCCGTTAATCCTTATATATGCACGAGAATGGACCAAGATCAAAAAAGTTTTGAAATCAGCGTTTCGAGTTGCACAAAGCAGTGCACACCCCGTAACGCTAGGCCTTTAATGAAGTATCGTTCCCTTGCAAATGGTAGTAGTGATTTATGATCAAGGCGCAATTCTGTACCCGTAGTGAAGTATATTTCGCCGAGATTTTGCATGCATGGTTATTTGGACTGCTAATCACGAATTCTGCACCCATTTTTCGTAGCAACACCTCCTATATGGAGTTGTGGTAGGTTAATGCAGAAACTGCGCATATACTGCACAGACAAGGCTATAATTTTTCCCAGTAGTATTGAGCACTAATGGAGAACATATTCGAGATCAGCATTGTCAACTTCACACGAGGAGGCATATCTCATTCTGAACTGCCACAGACATTTGGTATCCTTCCCTCGTAAGCATTTTCTGCAGAACATCAGAAGATACAATTCGTGTTTTCAGATGACTTCCTTCTGTACAACGGCAACAGTGCGAAATAGTGATTTCATGCCAACTTCCAAAGTCAAGGGCCAGACTTATAATAGAGTTGGATCCCTTGTTCTCCTCCCAAATGAGAACCACAAATTTGATTCATATTATGGGTGATGAAGAGCAGCAGGTCAGCCAGCACTGTGGAAACACTGACGGAGCTAGAAAGAACATCGTTTCAAATCTGCAGAGAACGTTCCATCAGCACAATAAATTTGTTGAGGTGTTCAAGAGAGCATTGGAAAGAATGCCAACAGATGAATATAGGGTCGTTATCCGAGCTGACAGAAGACCAGCGGGTGAACATGAGTGTCGTTTCAATAAGCCCACTGTGGACGAAGTTCCAGTGATCATGGTTGGGGATGAGTTTGACAGGCGCGATATAATTCAGAAACGGAATGACTCACTGCAGCACATCTCGGAAACACATCGTTCATATTCATACCCAATAATATTTTGGAAAGGGGAAGATGGACTTTAATATAAAGCACAGTAATAATAATAGTAAATAATAATTTAATATAATAATAATAAATTTTAATATAAAGCAGTTTTAACCGAAGATTTCTATACAAATCGAATAATTGTAAGAGACGCTTCACCAAATCACTTTCTAAAATGAGGTCAAATTTTCAACCAATTCGTGTACGCCAAAATCAAGAGTGAGCGTCTTCTTTACAACCAGTCACCAACCAGTGTCTGAACCAGACAAGCTCTGAGTGGATGTTTACATCCACTTGAGAGACGCCATAGCGAATGACGGTAACTTCAGTGACGTTGCTTGGTCATATTATCAGCGACGTTCACAGGTAGTCCACGACATATGCATGAATATAGTTATACGTGCGGTATTCCCGCATTGGACGGTAACTGCACAACAGCGCTAGAACGTTTATTAACGATAGACAGCAGCAGAATACAGCACTGGAAGATGTGTTGGCGTTGGACATCCAGAGTGGAGGCGGCTGGGTCCGAGGTTGTGAGGAGCACCTCTCTCGTTCCTATCTCTCTGCTCTGCTTGTCCAGGCTCGTCCTGCCGGCCTTATATGCAAGGCGTCGTTCGTCCTTTCCCTGTAATCAGCAGCATTCATCTCCGGCTACAGTGTTCGTGCTCTGCTGAACTAGCTGAACTCTTACAATATGCACAGGACACTTTCTTGTATGTTTGAACCTGTGGGCATCCCGACTTATTCATTACGTTCACTTTAACCCGGATCAGAATGAAATTAAGGGTGAGCTCTTTTCCGGACAAGTACCATCTGATCGCGAGAGTTCTCAAGCTGAGACTTTCAAAGTTTATGGACGTTATAACGAAGAGCCATATTTTCGGAGAAACCCGATGTTGGCTTATTCAATCGAGTGGCAAAAAAAGAGGTCTTCCTTATGGCTCAAGGATGAGATCCATCCTACTCAAATTGACAGCATAATTTCCGCCGAGATTCCAAATCCAGAACAAGATCCTGGACTTTTTGGAATAGTCATGAAGAATATGATTCATGGACCCTGTGGAGCACTAAATCCCCGCTCACTCTGTATGAAGGATAGAAAAAGCTCGGAGAGATATCCTCGAAAATTCATACAGGAAGCACAGACCGGAAACGTTGGCTACCCTCTATACAGAAGGAAAAAGCCAGGAGAAGGAGGATTTGCTGCGGTAATAAGAAGGAAAATGAACAACCAACAAATGGTAATTGAGGTAGACAACAGGTGGATGGTGCCATATAATCCCCTGCTTTCGAAAATGTTTAAGGCGCACATAAATGTTGGATACTGTAATTCAGTGAAATCCATAAAATACATTTGCAAATGTGTAGCAAAAGGCAACGATATGACAGTTTTTCGAAAAGAAGATGAAAATGGGACGCTTTATGAGATCTTACAGTATTTTTTGGGCAGATTCATTAATATTAACGAAGAAGTTCGGCACATTTTATCTTTTTCGATTCACGAACGTTACCCCCCTGTTGTACATCTCAATGTTCACTTGGAAGATGGACAGCGTGTTTATTCCACTGCTGGCACAGCGCAGGAGAGAGCAGCAAATCCTCCTAACACTACTCTCATAGCTTTTTTTCCTTCTGTGATAGCAAGACTCCTTTGCAAGGACCTTTCTGTACCTAGAGGTGCCAAAATATTATACCTGGAATACATCAAGTCTTCTGTAAGAGAAAAAAGGTGCTCGCGTTCCAAGTAACGACGTGCGGGAAAGTGACGCGTTAGGACGTGTCTATACTGTTCACTCGAACAGGTGCTACTTCCTCAGACTATTCCTTCACACCGTTTGAGGGCAACTTCGTTCACAGATCTAAAAACTGTGGATGGCGAAGTGTGCTAAACTTATAGGGAAGCATGTCAAAGACGTGGCCTGCAGAAAACGACCAACATTAGGACACCACGTTGGCTGAAGCATGCCTAGCATGTTTTCCTTCTCAACTACGGAGTCTCTTCGCGATCATAATAACAAGTTGTGCTCCATCGAACCCGCAGTCTTTGGGAGAAGTATAAAGAGAATCTCAGTCAGGATATGCTTAGGGAGCAAGAAAGAATTAATTCGAATGTGAACTTGTGCACTGATATAATCAATCAACCTCTTATCTTGCTCGAGGACAAGTGTATATCGGCCAGCAGCAAGACACCTTTAGAACATGGCCTACATGCACCATCACGCGCGGCAGCTGAGATTGTGCAGAGGAAAGTTCTGCGAGAAAGAAACTACGATACTGAAGAACTGGAAAATTCCGTCCAAGCTAATGAGCCTCTCTTAGTTCCTGACCAGAGGTTAGCCTATGAAGCAATTACGGATATGATAAGAAAGGGACACGGTGAAATCTTCTCCTTGGATGCACCAGTGGGGACAGGAAAAACATTCCTTATCAATCTCCTGCTCGCCGAAGTCTGAAAAGAAATTGCCATAGCAGTTGCTTCATCGGGCACTGCAGCGACACTACTAGATGGAAGTCGGACTGCACATTCAGCACTGAAGCTGTCTTTGGATCTAGCATGTTCCGAAACTCCAGTCTGTAATACAAGCAAAGAATCTGGGAAAGCTCAAGTGCAGGAAATATGCAAAGTTGTAGTGTGGAATGAGTGTATCACGGCACATAAGAGAGCTCTTGAAGCACTCGATCGAAGTCTGCGAGATATAAGAGTGAATCTACATATTATTAATTGGCATCTCATGTGTGTGTCTGTGCACGAGAACCAGCCATCAAAAACGGAAATATCTACACAATCGTGATCAGAGCTTCGAGTTATGCACGAAAACGTAAATTCTGAATTTTACCTCGATTGACAGGTGTTTCGGTTCAATTTCCGTCGCTTAAAGGACCCGCAGTTGTTTACATCACAATGAAAATGAATGAGTCTTGGTGTTGATTTGCCTCCGTTTATCGAATCATGTGAAGGACAACATTCGGACGAGTAGGGGTTGAGCCAGATGGACGTAAAACAGCATGCACGCATCGTGGTCCGGTAATGGGGAGGATGCCACTGAATGCGTCCGCGCATGCGAGAGTGGTGCTCCGGCATGCAGTAGTGGGGAAGATGCCATTGAAGATTACACAAATGCAAGAGTAATGTGCAGGCGTCCAGTGGTGAGGACGATCCTACTGGACGGGTCCACAGTTGCGAGTTTGGTGTGTTAGGGTTCAGTAGTGGAGAACGTATCACACGAAAGCGTGGCAGGCGAAGAGAACCGAAAGAAAGTCTGGCGTGAGCCGGACGACCAGGCTGCTAATTAAGAGAGACGTCTTATGGGTGGAGCTGTATTGGTTCTTGCAGGCGACTTTCGCCAAACTTTGCAAGTTATTCCGCGTGCAACACCATCGCACGAACTTAAAAGCAGTGTGTCACCTCGCTTTCGTGTCCGAGCTGTAACTAGATTCTGAATCTCCTCGACACTTTGAATCCAATGGTGTATCTAAAATGTTACAAAAAGGTCCTTGAACCCTATTTTTTAACGTTTTTCGGGACGGGATTTGTAACAGTTTGTCGACCCAAGAGGACGCGTGAAGCCGTTGATCTCATCGAATGGACACGTCTGGACGTGTTGGCCAAGGCTGCAGACGTGGCGGACAGCCAGCACATCCACGGACCGCTCCGCCCAAGTGGTCCGTGAACTGCACTTTTGGACCCTCCGAAAACGGGTTTTTCGTCATTTTTACGAGCTTTGACGTACATCTTTGGAATCAGCGTGACGAGGTCTAGAGTCTGTTGATATTTGCATCCCATAAAACGAGGTGACACACTGCCTTCAATGCATGCCTCAAAGCTTCGTATCTCTGGAGGTAAGTTCAGAGAATGACATCAACTACAAATATGAGAGTTCATCTACAGGGCGATTTGAGTGCACAAAGATTTGCTCAACAGCTATTGCGCCTTGGTGACGGCGAATTCTTTGTGGATCCAGAAACCGACCTAATCTCTCTTCCATCCGACTTTTATAACATAACGGAGTCACCTGAAGAACAGATAGTTAAGGTTTTCTCAGACATTAGTAACAACTTCAGAAACCATCAGTGCTTTGTGATCGAGCGATTTGAGCCCCCATGAATGATAGCGTAAACAAAATGAACACCGAGATTCAGAACCAACTACCAGGCCCTGCGGTGACATACGCGCCTATCGATACTGTTGTAGTTAGCGAACAGGCAGTTTGTTATCCTACAGAATTCTCGATTTCCTTGAAACCGCCGGGCATGCCACCGGACAAGTTGGTTTTGAAGGTTGGTTCACCAATAATGTTGCTTTGCAACATTGACCCACCAAAACTATGCAACGGTGCAAGACTTTGCGTAAAAAACCTGATGTCGAACGTGATAGAGGCTACAATATTAGCAGGAAAGGCTAGAGGAGAGGATGTCTTTAGTCCACGCATCCCAATGATACCCACTGACATGCCATTTGATTTCAAGCGACTGCAGTTTCTTGTAATGTAATGCGTTCGTAATGACTTTAAACGAAGCTCAAGGGCAGTCAATCCGGGTAGCAAGCATCAATTTGGAAACGCCCTGTTTCTTGCATGGTCAGCTTTACGGTGCATGCTCCAGGGTAAGAACACCTAGGCAGTTATATATTTGTGGCCCCGACGGCAAAACCAAAAACATTGTTTAGCCGAATGCATTATGCTAGGGTGTTTGTACATATTCACTTTTACAGAGGCAGAAAAATAGTATTGGAAAATCAAAAAAAAAGAGAAAATGGAGAACCAAAAAAGGAAAAAATAAAAACAACAAAAAAAAGAAAAATGTAAAAAAACCGGAAAAAGGTAGAAAAAATAAAAACAACAAAAGAAATAGAAAAATTACAAAAAGAATAAAAAAAATCAAGTAACTAGAAACTTTTGTGTTGTACTAGTGTTTGTAGATAGACTTTTGTTCTGTTTTTCTCTTGCTCACGATGTGTGTTTATGTAAGAAAATATGCCTATACATTAGAAAATCGCCGCAGGTAATGTATCACCCCAGCGAAGCCGGGTACGGCAGGTAGTACGTGATATTTAAAAGCGAGAAGAAAACCACAGCGGTTATGTTCCACCTGTATCGTTCTTATTAGAGCTGTTTTTGACCAAGATATTTAACTTAGCCTCTGTTCGTCCGATAGGCCTACGTTCCAGCGATCTCGTACATTTCCCATTCGCGATGGCCTGTACCCACTCTGTTATCCAATATAATTTATGTGTCCGTCTTCTCACTTCTTGACTGCGGTATGTTGAGTTTGTTGGAGAGAAACAGATGATGGAATTGCTAATATACCTGTATCAAAAGGATACCGTTTGGTTGGGAACATTTTGCTATTAAACTCACGAATGATCCGAATAATCCTAGTTTAGTAACTGGGACGAAAACGCCTTGCGTTTGTAACAAATGCACCTGCATGCTAGAGCCCACTTTCAAAGAGTTTACTACCCCACTGAACACCGAATGTTTTGAATTGAATCGCAAAGCGAATTGCTGTCAACTGTTTCTGTGTCACACCCACTTTTCTTCAACTTCCAGTTCGCTCTCTAGTGATTGGCGGCAGCAGCATCGATTAAGATTGTTGCAAGCTATAGTGCAATGAACGGATCGCTTGCCCGGAAGTTTTCTTGGACCCGTCACCTTCAAATTTTGGAGTTTGGCTTTAACAAAATTGATGATTCTTGGCAATAGACCCAGACTCAGCGTACTGCTCATAAAATGCCGAAATCTTGGGGCCGAAAGTTTTCATGTGTGCTGTAATTACCGCAGTGCAAACACATGCGTTGTTGAGAATAAGGAAAAGAAGTGATGAGGTTATTTTCAGGCTAGAAGAGAAGGAATACGTATTTTGTACCTAGGCATAGGTGAAGCACTGGACAAAACTAGTCCCCATTACAATTGGTATGCTTACAATCATGCTTTGAAGATTGCTGGCGGACAAGAAAACTTCATCCAAATAGATGATTTCGATGTAAATCTGCTTCGCTTTTTCCTTTTAATCCACTTCCGGACAAACTGGAGTGAACGAATTATATCGCACATTATTACAAACAACTTTATTTTGCACGTAATTTCGTGACTATTGCAGGAAATGTTGGGTGGCAAAATGTTCGACGTTGTGAAGAGTCTGTGTAGAACAGTATTTTAACTGGAATGAAGCTTCGTGTAACACAGTATATTAGTTGAAATGAAGCTTTTCATTGCTTTTCGTCTACAAATATTCGAGTTCTCGTGTTGCCGTGACGATATACTTCTGATGCAACACCATAAGCACAGAGCTGTATGTAATGTCAGCAGCTTGAGTCTACTTAGCTCTTCGAACGATTCCACACTCTGACAAAGTTAGCTGTTTGAAAATTTTAGTTTACTGAATTAATTAATCACAACGTTTAGATTTATACTTGCTGGTAAATGCTTGAACTTGGATTCCTATCTCAGGCGCTCACGCAGGCCGAAAGGCTCACACTTTCGAGCGTGGTGCTGAGAGGTTTGCATTAATTTAAATGTCGACACAATCACCGAGCAAGCGGCCGTCAATTCCATGTCGATCCGCGGGCGGTGTGTGCAAGTTTTATGATATTAGAGCTAATGGTTACAAAAAGGTCCATTATCTATTAGAGAGTGCAACGCACACCGCATCAAAAGAGCACGAACATCAATGTGCAACAAATCTAGTGATGGTTACGGAGCGCCTAGGTACAGAGAAGCGCGAAACAACTATGAGAAGCAACACTGCTGAGTGGGTGCTTGTTCGTTACTGAGAAGTTCGCCTTCCAACGAATGCTCCTCCGTCCACCCCAAACTGCGTTGTAGATCCAGGCCAAGAGTATGGGTGGATTAGCAATTTTGTTCATATTACAGTTGAACCACCAATAGCACACTGAGCTCATGCCACCTCAGGTGCAACTTCGAGAGTATACCGGGTTCGGAAGCATGTAAATGTCGTGTAGTTTTGTGTGAATTCTAACTACGGCGACCCAATAGTGGTTACAACAGTGTGCCATGTCAACAAGCAAATCAAAAGGTGAGGACTCGTTTCAATCGGAAATGAATTTTCTATGCAGATAAAGAGTTTACCACACGCATTTCTCCCGGTAAACCTCAAATTAAGTACGCTAACTTGAGCCTTCATAGGTGTATCAAATGGTCAAGATATATAACGCCGCCAACTAATTTGTCCTAGTAAAAATGCAAATTAGAGAAGGAATGGCAAAATCCGAACGCTTCGAGTTCTGCCACCATTTCATTTTTACTGTGCCATACCCCGAACGGTCCGGATTGCGGCCATTCATTCCCAACTCCCATTTTTAAGCGGACAAATTAGTTGGCGGCGTCATATATGGAGTCGATCGACAGATAAAGTTTAGATAGATCTGATAGAGAATGAAGATTTGGCAGACCGATAGAGTGCGTGTGTAACTGCACGGATGACCGAGTGGATTGAAGGCAGCACCCATGAAAATTTTGCTCCCATAGTTTTTGCCATATTCGTAGGTTTAGCGCTAAGAACGGAGTGCTTGATTTTGTCAGGTCTTGCAAAAAATACATTGTCATTAGCCTAGTTCATTCGCAAAGAATGGTCGAGTTGCCCGCGCTTTAAGTGGAAGGAGGTGGGAGCGGAAGCATGTGCTATTTTGCTATTGCTATTGCTATTTTTCCCATTTTGTTCTTCCACGGTGATTTGAACCTCGCTTGATTTGCTGTCATGACCCGTTTTATAGCTCTCGATCTGTTCTTTACCAGTACCACAACCGCGTTTCTCAACTCTCGCTTCGCCTTGTTTTCTATCGCATGTGACATACCAAGTCGACAAAACTGAACCCCCCCCCCCCCGAAATCGCCTACCGTTCGGTTTCAATCATGGATCATATGTGGCTCAAGTGGTTGGAGGCATCAATGACGTCCAAAGAAGAACATTTACTGCTGAAAGGACAGCACAGAGGTGGTATACACGCTTTAGACAGGGCAAATTCGGCTTTGAAGTTGTTTCTCATTCTGTGCGCCCAGTTTGTCGGAAATACAATACCGTCGATAATCCTTGGAAAAAAAATTAGAGGCGAGATGGCCTAGTGGTCTAAGGCGCTGCTTTAGAGCACCATGTTTCCACGGGGTCCCGGGTCACTTCCTCTCGGCGTACGCACCACAGACAGGCTGTTGTGACCAGGTCAAAGATGAATTCTGGATGCTGCTTGACGAGAAGACCGCAGAAGTACCACAGGAAGACATAATCGCCGTCGCAGGAGATCTAAATGGCCACGCAGGAGTGGCCATGGACGGTTACAGATGCCATGGAGGCTTTGGCTATGGGACATGGAATGAAGATGGCGAGCGCATCCTGGAATATGCTGACTCTCACAACCTCGTCATAATGAATACAAAGTTCCGAAAGCGTCCTTCTCACCTCGCCTCCTTCTACAGCGGTAACGTGAAGACCCAGATCGACTTCGTTCTCGTACGACATCGCGATGAAAAACTAGTTACCGATGCGAAGATTGTACCCTACGAGACCGTGGCCACGCAACATCGTCCGCTTATCTGCACTATGAAAATCATTCCGCCAAAGAAGATGCGTAACGAACGATGCGGACCGGCACGAATCAAGTGGTGGCAGTTAAAGGAGAAGGAAGCCACAGTAGTATCCACTATCAAGTTGCCGCCGGTCACGACGGTCAACGAAACCTGGCAGAACGCAACCCGAGCCATTGTAGAAGTGGCACGTTCAGAGCTTGGCACGACTAAACCAGGTCGCCGGAGAAGTGACCGACAGGCGTGGCTATGGGCGGATGAAGTGAAAATGAAGGTGCGCCAGAAGAAACGTCTCTACCATGTGTTCCTCGGTAACAAGATGGATGACAACTGGCAGAAGTATCTAGAAGAGAACAAAGCAGCAAAGAAGGCTGTGGATGCAACGAAGGCTGAGCACTACGACAATGTTAGCAAGAAGCTAGATGAGAAAGATGGCGGGGAAGCCTCATCTACAGACTGGCGAGGTCTCGCCAGCGGCAGGCCAAAGACGTCGAAAAGTTCTACGGAGTAAACGACGAACACGGTCATCTCATAACAGACCGCAGGAAGGCAACGAAGAGGTGGTGTGACTACTTCGAGAAGATCTCAACATAAGAATTCAGCCATCCACCCATTCCACAATTATCGCCGACTTACGGTCCTATTCAGCGACTGTGGATGAAACCATGGCTGCGCTAAAGAGGATGAAACCAGAAAAAGCGACTGGTCCTGATGATGTAGCGGCGGAAATACGGAAGTCTAGATACTGGAACTCAGCTGAATGGCTGACGTCGTTCTTCAACCAGGTCACCGCAGACAAGAAGACCCTTGTGGATTGGCAGAAGAGCACCACAATTCCGATCTGGAAGAGGAAAGGCAACCCTGCGGAATGCTCAAACTATCGGCCAATACGTCTGCTGTCTCACAGTATGAAGATATTCGAACGCATCATCGACCGCCGAATACGCGACATCATCCGAGTTACCACGAACCAGTGTGGGTTCGTGGCCAACTGCGGAACCACGGATGCAATCCATGCGGCTCGACTGATGATCGAGAAACATCGAGAGAAGCAGAAGCCACTGCATATAGCATCCCTCGATCTGGAGAAAGCCTTCGATCGCGTATCACATGAAGTCATCTGGTACGCGTTGCGGTGGCATGGCGTTCCCGAGGAACTCATCGAGTGGGTTAGAATTCTCTATGCGGAACCAAGGAGTCGTGTGCAGGCGGCCGCGGGCACGTCGGCGGAATTTCCCATCTCCGTAGGTGTACATCAAGGATCAGCCCTCTCACCGCTCCTCTTCGTCGTCGTCATGAACGCTGTTACGAGAGACCTCCAGAGACCGATACCTCTGCTGTACGCAGATGACGTCATGCTCGCGTCCGAACAAAAGGAGGACCTTGAACGACAGACGCAGGCCTGGAGCGAACGTCTAGCGCAGTTTGGTCTTCGGCTCAATGTCAAGAAGACTGAGTACATGACGACCGACATGAATGAGCCCACCACCATTCAGGTTAATGGCAATGACCTTCCGAGAACCGCCTACTTCAAATATCTCGGCTCAACACTCTCAGCCGATGGCAACCTAGCCCATGAAGTCGTCAGTCGCATCAATGCTGCATGGTTGAAGTGGCGGTCCATGACTGGAGTGCTGTGCGACAAGAAGATCCCGGATCGCTTCAAGTCGAAGGTGTATCGAGCTGCCGTTAGACCCGTCGCACTGTATGGTGCGGAATGCTGGCCAGCCACCAAGGAAGTGGAACGCCGCCTGGGTGTGATGGAGATGAAGATGTTACGACGGATGGCTGGAATCACGCGTGTGGACCGCATACGCAATGAAAAGATCCGAGAGCGGTTCCGCATCGCCACGATTACTGACAAGCTCCGCGAAACCCGCCTCAGATGGTACGGCCACGTACTGCGCGCCAACAAAGACAGCGTCTGCAAAGTAGGCCTTGATCTCGAGGTACCAGGAAAAAGACCAAAAGGACGGCCGAAGCAACGGTGGCTGGACACGCTGCATGCGGATCTGAAGCATGTGGGGGCCCACCCAGACCAAGCGCACGATAGAGCTAAATGGCGTCAGAAGATCAGGAAAGCGGACCCCGCCAACGAACGGGATAAACGCTAAAGAAGAAGAAGAAGAAGAAGAAGAAGAAGAAGAAGAAGAAGAAGAAGAATCCTTGAAAAAAATACGAGAAAGACACAAAGGCGCGTCTTTTGCGTCTTTTTGCTACACGTTCCGGTGCAGAGATGTCTACATGCTTGTATATATTTTGCAATCAGCGTCTCGACGTCTACAAGACGGTGCCGTGGAGATTTTTGAATGTGCACAAGCTTACGCCTTCATGGCATCAACGCCCTGAACTTCATTCAAAACAAAAAGAGACTGCAGAACACAAGCATTCAAGTTAATGAAATGTTACTGTAATGGTGTGCTCATCGCAGTGGAACGAAGTTTCACTAAAACTTGCTTCATTTGGTAAACTTCAAAATTTTTTAAATTAGCACCCTGTAGCTGCAGAACGGCTAGGGCTGGTGGCCTCCTAATCTGCCTGATCAGAGGAGTCTTTCTAGCCTTTATAATGAATTTTTCAAGGTTGGTATGGACTCCCATCGATTGGGTGAAAGGGTCGTTTAGTGGGTGAAACGGTCGTTTGGATCATATTTCATGCTCCGTAATATCTCCTGGTTTCTCGTGGTACGGTATTGAGGCCATCATATCGACTATGAGGGCGGGGATCCGTCGTGCAGTCCATCACTTCTTGATGTCTCAGCATCACAAGATCACGGGAATCTATCCATCCAATTTCTAGTATCAAACCGCTTACATCTCAAGGTTTCCACCACTGTTGGTGTAAATACACCAGAGGAATGCTTGACAAGCAACTTCATGAGCTGGTAACCACAATTTTCGCCTTAGCCTAGTATCGTCTTTCAACTGCCGAAGAGATGGCAGCGTTGGATTCATGTCATTTTTTGGTTCTTTTCCCCACTTGGCCTGTCAACGCAGTGACTGCAGCCTGCTCCAGGACCGCTATATTACTGCAGCATAGGAGACGCAAGTTCACCTTGACGCTTAGCGATGTATGCCATGTTGGGGGCAATAGAAATGGAGGGGCTAGATCGATCGATAGTGGACGGAGCTCGCGTTATCACCAAAAAATGCCACGCCTCTGTGGAAGCAGCTAGCGAGAAACGACCAACTCTGATAACTGTGCAGCACGAACGCAGCCCGAACGTCGTAATGGTTCGGTTAGAAACGCTAGCAGCAACGGTTGACAGTTGTTGCCATCCTCCCCTCCATTGCTGCTATCCTCCTCTCCATTGCTGCTAAAGGGACGAAAGCTTGAGCAGGAATGGAGGGGAGGATGGCAGCAACCGTCAACCGTTACCGCTAGCGTTTCTAAGGTAGCGTTCATACTAGGCGGTGAGAACTCGGTCGTTACCGACGGTATTTTTTCGGTGAGCAAAAATACACTCATCACGTCGGAAATTCTAACGCTGTGATGATTAATGTAGCGGCATGTTATTCTCTTATCCACTGAAAACAGGCCTACACTTCCATGGATAAATTCACTTTCATATCAATTTTCTCGCATGACGATCAAATTCATTCGCTTGCCCAGACTTTGGAGCGTAGGGTTAGTCTCTCAAACTCAGCAAATTTATGATGTTAAGGCAGTGCACGAGTTCTTTCCGTACAAGGACTCATCGTTCAGGGCTGGGATTTGTGGAATGATGACTTAGCAAACCAATGACGGTAAGCGCGATTGGTTATTGCATAGACTGCGTCATAATAATATGCGTAGGACGTGAAGGTTGATTTGCTAGCCTTGTTTTTTTTTTTTGCTAGCCTAGGTTCAAAAAAATGAAGGTTCAAAAAAATCAGCGTCTTCTGTGGTAGTTTTAATGTGGAAATCATGGAACTGATACTGGGTCGAATCACCGCGTTTGAATATGTACGTGGTTGCTACAAGATTGCCTTTGCTGTGAAGTTTGTGCCAGTACGACTCAACTCTTCGAACAACCGGAGTTCTGTGCATCTTCAGGCGTACTTTCTTCAGATTTCAGAACAATCATTGTTTGCCAGTGGAATTGATGGTTCTCCAGTGCTACGGCGCTACCTTGTTCTCCTTGAAGTGTTTCCGTATTGTGGATCCAAATTTGGACAGATACAGTTGACTATTACGAAATCAGAAGTTTTAGGTTTCTTAAGTACTATGGGCGTCGAAAAAATAGGGCTCAAGAGATTTTTTTTCACCGCCTCCTTTATTAAGGGAAGGGCGGTCGGAATAAACTCACCACTGTGCCTGACGCTGTCAGCTGCGAATGAATGGTCAACTGTTTTCAACTTACAAGGGAAGGAAATCAAATGTCTGTGGCACTTCAAAATGGAATGTACCTCATAATGTGAAGTTGACCATGCTGATCTCGAATATGTTGTTCATTAGTGCCCAATATTACTGCGAAAAAAGTTATAGCCTTGTCTGTGCAGTACATCCCAACGTACAGTTTCTGCATCCACCTCACAGCCTCACAAACCCCACAAAATAGGCGTCGTTGTGCAAAATAGATGCAGAATTCGCGATCAGCAGCTTAAATAAACCCGTATGCAAAATTTCAGCAAAAAAAAGCAAAAATTACGGTTAGGTAATTACACCCTGATCGTTTACTACTACTAGCACTCACGAGGCAACGATCATTGGGTACAGCGTTGTTTAGACATCTCTCAGAATCCATCCAAATTTCGCACAGAGAGGTAGTTTCAGGCGCTGATCACGACTATCGACATCATTTTGCACGGCACTATCATTTTAATGACGAAATTCAACTATTTCGTTCGGATTTCTACAGTATTTGCAGTTAATTCTACCGTAAACCTGTAAAAATGGGGAGAATTTGCGAAATGGATACCATATTCGTGTTCAGCACTTCAAATAACTCTATTACGGAAAATTTCGACAAAATTGAATTCCTTGGAAATTTAGGCTCACGTGAGTCCATCAGCATATCCACTGTTAACAAAGTCGGGGTAGTGAGAATCATTCAAAATGCTTCCAAGCTTTTAGAATATCTAATTATAGGTGGAAACACTTATAAAACTGCATAGAATAAATTTTTACAGGAATACAGTGAGTGGGAGAAAAATGCAAAAGCTCGGGCTCCGAGGGGAATTGAACCTCCGAGTTATTCACGTGAATCGAGCCACTTACCACTGCGCCATGCCTTACTTAACCTGCGAATTACCCAAATTTATGAGTATCTACTTATCACGTGCATTCGGAAAAATGCCTGTATGTCCCTATATAGACGAGAATGGACCAAAGTCAAAATAGTTTTGAAATCAGCGTTTTGAGATGCACAAAGCAGTGTACCCCCGTAACGCTAGGCCTTCAATGAAGTATCGTTCCCTTGCAAGTGGTAGTAGTAATAAATGATCAAGGCGCAATTTTGTACCCGTATTGATGTATTATTCGCCGAGATTTCGCATGCATGGTTATTTGGACTGCTGATCACAAATTCTGCACCCAATCTTCATAGCAACACCTACTATTTGGAATTATGGTAGGTTAATGCAGAAACTGCGCATATGCTGCACAGACAAGGCTATAACTTTTTTCGCAGTAGTATTGGGCACTAATGGAGAACATATTCGAAATCAGCATTGTCAAGTTCACATGGGGACGCATATCTCATTCTGGACGGCCACAGACATTTGGTATCCTTCCCTCGTTAGATTTATGATAGGCCGGTCGATAAGCACTCTGACCATTACACCCATTTCTCTGTTTACTTCAACTCAGACATTCAAGTAGCACAAGTCTCGGCCAATATCAGCTCTTCTCGCATGTCATTTCTTGGAGAGCTGCAGAGGTGACTTTACTTGATCAGTAGTGTTAATCAGCGCGCCCTACTGCTGCCGATATGGTCGCCCTACTATAGGTGAAAATTGCAGCCTTTGAGCAGGATTGTCCTGATAGTGTTGTCCCTGAGGTGCTGCTAATTTTGGCCTTTTGGCCCTGGTGTACTGAAAATGTAGCCCCCTAGGTGCCGCAAATTTGGGTCCAAAATGGCCTTTCAAGCCTCAGTGTACTGATATTATCGCTCTCTAGGTGCTCCTCCTCAGGTCCGCGGGCCCCTACCGGACCCGCGCACCTAAGTGGAGCAGCACTGTAAGGC
>KN726335.1:28232-51995 GCA_000816745.1 Ancylostoma duodenale
GGAAAAGTTTTGTCTTGGGGCTCGATAAGGGGAGCTTCCATGTGACTGACCAGTCAGCAAGCAACAACGGCGATATGCATCTTTTCTTCACCAACCGCCATCATCGTCGGTCAAGTATGAACGTTACCTAACCGAACCATTACGGCGTTCGCGCTGCGTTCGTGCTGCACAGTTATCAGAGAATGTACGTGAATTCTTCATGGGAAACTCAACTAAAATAGCGTCCGAGAATAGCCATAGGAGGGCGTGGCCTCTGCCGCACTGCCCTAAATCGTTCAAAAATTCAAGAAAAAGGTTGCTTCAAATGTAAGGCAGAATCATTATTAACGGTAACTCAATAATATGTAATATTAGCCAACGGATTATTATATCAGGAATGCTTGACAAGCGACTACATGAGCTGGCAACCACAACTATTCCATGCAGAAAGCAAAAATGTTCTGTATGAGGTGATCGTTCACATTGGGTACGCTCGACTTCTCTGCTAAAATTTCACTAGTACGACTAGGGAACTTGAATGCGGAGAACTTCCACCACTGCTGACTCTACAGTTCTGGTACAGTCATATATATCCTAGATGTTGAGTTATTTACTCATTTCATAAAATTTGATGCAAGAGTTGCGGTTGCGGGCTACAAATGGAGTTGTCTCAAACAACGCAATTTTTTGCAGACATGGAGCTGAGAAGCTGCCCTGTCCCTGGCAGGATTATTAGAGGAGCGAAAGAGCTAAGCAACCCATTCAATGTGAGTGGCATTGTTCGTGGAATGTAGTAGTTTCTGCAATCATGAATAACCGCACGAACTTATTCCCCAACCCAATGTTTCGTCCAGTGAAGACGGGGAGAGCAGGGGTGGATACTGACCAGCAGAACTTAGAAGTCGCGCTTCTCGGTATTGACAACACATCATCACGTGCGCTTCACAAGATTGTTGTAAACAGCGTTTTCTTAACCACAGTTTGACTGAGTTCTAAGCGTGCGAAATGGAGCAATGAGTCAATGAATAACAGTCTAACTGACAGCTACCTATCCTGGCATTCATTTCAAGCTCGAAAGTTCAAAAGGACTGGTCAACCAACCTGTGCTAACTGGCCAAGCACCCTGTACTGGTGCGTAGGATACTTGGCTCCTACCTTCACACCAGTTGCAAGTGTGGAGGGAGCTGGTCCCTTAGACGGTGGTTCAGTTTAGATTTATCTGCAGTTCTATCCACAAGTGCTCGGTATGAGCTACGAAAACAGGAATAATGCGGGAGGGCGGTGCGTTTGGTAAGATACCACCCTTTATCTTGATTATGTGTTTACAGTACGGACCACAGAGGCACAAAGGAGCTTAAATCCGGGACTTTCAGAGCGTCCTGATGGCAAATATCAGGACACACCCTGTGCCAAGTATAAAAGAGACGTTTTGCTTGAAATGACCGATCATTAATGATTTTCTAAGCTCAAAGAGACATATTAGGTCTCAATGACATAGACCACTCCGACCGAACAGATTTCTGGACCTGGAATTGCTCCAGAGGAATCGTATGGTCTAGATGGACATCATACTTCGCAGGACATAGACTGACTGAGGTAATTCCGCGGGGAAAAAAAATTCAGTGGCCAAAGTTTCGTCATCATGTCACCTGCCCCCATGAAAACGTCGACCGCCAGCAATGTCAGCGTCGTCAAACTGCCCCTCCAACAGCTCAACTGATGTTATTTCGCCTTTGTGATCTACAGGGTCTACGCGTTCAAAGAGCACTGGGTGCTTTTGGTTCGCAGTGAACACAAGGAGAAAATGATGTTCCTTCTCAATTCGGCGTTTTTCTTCTTAAGCCTAAACCTTGAAAAAGTCAATAGTTCTTTGAAACCACATGAAGGCAACATTGTAGAGAAAAGAAATTGCTTTCAGATGGTGTAGAACACGTTGCGGAAAATAGCAATGGAACGAAAAAAAACGCGACTGAAAAAAGCGTTAGGAATCATGTTAATACCTAATACACAGATTATGACGTAAATCATCTCGCATTCGATCTATTAGGTTGGTGCATAATTAATGCGGCTTATTTCGCGACTTCTTTTCTCGATGAAAACTGAAGCTTTTCAAATGTGTTTTTTCATGAAAACAATCCTCTCTTTCTACTTATCAAAGATGCTGTCGAAAGCTGCATCCACATCCGCCATAATATGCTCTATCACTTCAAAGTTGAATGCAAAACAGTCATTCCGCGATCTCAGCGAGCCTTTCGAAGATGGGCCAATCAACAACGCCAAGTTGAGAGATTGTTCATATTCATAAGGCACGAGCTTCACAAATGGAGAAAGAAGAGGTTGGCCATCAGATTCCAAGCACCAGGAATTTTGGGCAGCCTGGAGGAGGACGAAAGCTTGACAACGAGAATGCTGTCCGAACTCTTCAACATGGAAGATTCGATTATGGCTCTTCATCTCAAAAGGCTCAGAAAAGCATAGAGATTGACCAAGTGGGTCCGCCGAACTCTCAGACAGGAACAATGTTCGAATTGAAACAAATTTTCTCTAGCAAACGAGCAGGCTCCATTTCTGAGTCATCTCGTCAATTTGATCGTGGAGCTCTTCCTTCTTCATCTGTAGGATTTTACCTTCCTTCTAAAACCACTCGAACATTTCTCAACTTGGCTCTGCCGATTTTTCTTCAGCCAAAAATCCGTTGAGATCGCGCAATGACTGTGCTACATACCGATACGATAAGGTTTTCGATAGCACCGTTACTTGATGAAAGAAGAGAGAAAATGAAAGTTTCTTACCCTAGAAATAAACTTCTTGTGATCACATCTTAATAAAGCATATACACATCACACCGAAATGTCGTCTCTGGTTCCTGCTTCTGTTGTTTTGTTTCGGTTTTGTTCAAGCATTATGTGCTTTTTGTGTTGGATTTTTTTTTCACCACGAGTGCATGAAAATAAATAAATAAATAAGCACTTACCATGAAAAAACCATTCAAGAAGCACTAATTTTCAACAAGAAAAGGAGTCGCGAAAAAAGCCGCATTAATTATGCACCAATCTAATAAATGTGCATTTTGGAAATATATTGCAAAGCTTTTTTTCTTCCTGTGGTATGTAGTGATTTCATCATTCTTTGCCAGCAGCTCTTATTTTCGAGAATCACCAACAGTAATTAATAACATTACCATGGCAACAACAGCGATCACGAGTAGGCGGCGCGATTCTGAAGACTGTCTACTTCAGCATGCCGCGGAAAACGTCGCCAGGTAAGCTGTTGATTGTTCTAACAGTCAATTAGTCACCAAGCACTTCCCAGTGCAAGTCTAGAGCTTCGAGCTAGGAAATGAGTCATCGACGGAGTTTCTTTACTCCCTCACCTTTTGCCTTGGTTACAAAACCAGAAAACTAAGAACTTGTTTGTAATCACGGGTACTAATGCTTATTTTCAGCAAGGAGAGATGAGGGCGTAACGAAGGAGACAAATGCTAGAGTTGACGAAAGGAGCGCCAACCTGGACCAAACATTCGAGGAATGGAATGGAAAGACCGCAAAGAAGACCGTGAAGAAGGAAAACAAAGCAGGCGAGGAGAAAATCGCTAGAGAGATCCGAAGAGGAAGTGCAGACAGAGGAAGAGGAAACCAGACGAAGAAGGTCGCGAAAGATGCTGTCGGAACAAGCGACGAAAAGAAGGCAAGACAAGAGAACAGAGTCGAAGACAAAATCACTGCCAAAGAGACGAGAGAAGCAGCGGAAGTAAAAGTGAAAATGCAGAACTCCTCTACTACTAATGATGAGAAGTCACCGAAGAAGGAAACTGGTATTCAAAGTAAGTTCACTCCTGTCAAAATTCAATCTCTGAACTTGGCTAGTGCTAGAATCTCGAATATCTAAAGAAGAAGTTCATTGAAGTCTTTCGGGTTTTCATTTTCCGTCATCATTCTGGTTTTCAAGGCAAAGGCAAAACAGAGGACGGAGGTCAGGTCAAGCACGAAAGAAGTCCTGTCGATTCGCCGAACCTCGAAGCTCATGCCGAAGCCATTCGTGAAAGAAGAAGTTAGTCTTCTTTACCAGCTATACAACGTCTCAGACGAGCATCTCTCAGTTATTACCACTAACGAGAGCAACTTTCTCACCAGCAGTCTCACGCAGTTGTTTGCCGCCATAGCATGTAATTACAACTGTAATAATAAGGTGCTGCCTGTGATCAGAGATCTTTTCAGTGTCGTTGCCGAGAACAATCGTTACCGACCCTGCCGCAGATGTGGAAATTGTGATTGGTGACGGTGAGTTTCTGTGAATAATTTACTTACTGCTAGTTGTACGGTAGCTTTTCTAATATAACTGCAAGCATGGCTGCATTTCGCACGGATCCGTCCTCTCCTCGCTCGCACCCACATCTTACTCAACTTTTTCCTACAAATATCTGTCCATTACTCTAAGAAATAATTTCCGACGGTAAGGGCAGGAAAAGTGCTGCGTACTTTAAATGTGTTACAAATCTATTGCTTCACAGCACAGTGCTATCGAATGGCTATGCACAAGTGCACATTTAACCAGTGTCGTTTACTTGATTTCCGCGTTTGCTGTGCGTTGAGACTCCTGCCACACTCCACATAAAGTATAGCCCCTGTCCCACCGCCGCGAGCGACATCGATTGCGGCAGCTGTGATTTTTAGGCGGAGCTGGTGTGCGAGCCAGCCACAGTCAACACATATGAAAATCGATGTATCTTCAACGACGGTAATGCATGAGGTTATACTAAACATGGAGATAGCGGGAAACCTGACACGCAGTTTTAGAATTTTTCACAAATTTCCATTCTGTAACGATGAAAAGTGCCAAATTTTAGACCCAAGAATTTGTGATGTTTGTCACCAGCGGGTGAACTTTAGATCAAAGTATTATTCGTGGAACAAGAGTTCGAATAGGATTCACTCCTAAAAGATGTCTACTACCCTGGCTCAGAAACAACGTATCATCTCAGAAGCGAGTTCGAGATTTTCACACCTGAGGAAACTTCAGGCAATGCTCCCCAAAGTGGTGCACACACTTCTTCACATTTAATCGTCAAAACATCCCCCCCACCCTCCCCACCCTAAACCGCTCCTTTCTGGAAAGTTCTGGGTGCCCGTTTGCAATAGGTCCCACACACAGTGTTGCACTCAAAACACGATCGGCAATAGCGATCGATATCAGTGTCGCCATGCCTCGCGGCCACTCCGTGTGGTAGTTGTCGCAGCTGCACCTCGAACTCTCCAAAAAGAATGTGTTCAAAGAGGAGCTTTCAGTCCTTTTGTGAAGAGGCGTGTTTGATTGTGATCAAAGTCGCCTACAGATCCTAATGATATCAAAATCTCGGAATCAATCCTAAGGTGAGACACTGTCTTTTACACACAACGGACGATAGGACCCACTGTGCATCCTATACGCTTTAAGCCTTTTTTATCCAGCAAAATTCTTTCAGATTCCCCTTACCAGGGATACTTCACAAGCTGATCACTACATAATATAACATCCATTTGTACTGTAGCGCAGCACTATAGAGATACCGTACGTCCACTACAGGTACTGGTAGATGTATTTTCTCCAGAATCTCGTGGAAAATTGGGCAATGGAGATATCTGACATAATGAACGCAACGATGGTATTCATTTTATACCACAAGACATCTTTATGCAGTTATTCTAGGCATATTGTCAATGTAGTTTCCAAAGTATTGCGCTGTCTATGAGTGCCGCCGCGTATCTCTAGTCGCTCTAGCCCCTTACGGCGCTTTGTTTAATAGATCCTGCTTGCAAAACAGACCTTATATTCGTTTTCAGCGCTCCAAATATAGCCTTGCTATTGCCATGCACATAAAAAAAGCACATATTCGCAATGGTTCAGAAACTCAACTCCTGCTTTGTAGTGAATGTGTTGAGCATGATGCTGATGATATGGATACCTTCTGAGTGGTTGTGTTTCAGAATATTCGAAAGTAGCCCAAAAATAGAACATGATGGAAGTTTGTACAGAAATAGAACGTGAAGAACTGAAGCTCAGATTCTCCTACTACTTTGCCAAATCTTCAGAAGTTGTACAGTGGACGTCGATGGAAGTGTGTTTCTCGCGGACTCAGAAAGCACGCGGCGCTGCGATCGTCGCTGTTACAGCAAGCTACAGGGTCTTCTCGGAAATTAGTATAGTACGCTTCTTGATAGCTGACAACAAATTGGCCGAAATAGTATCAAGAAAGTCCCATTAGATATTACGGTGATGACTCCAGCGCGAACAGCGCAGCAGCGCGGCGTGCTCCCTGAGTCAGCGAGAAACACTCTTCCATCGACGTTCACTGTCTAATGCGTGCTTCACAGATGTCTGTAATTTCAGATGGAAAGCCCGTGTTTCACCCGACGATCACCCCGAAAGCCGAAGAAATCCTCCAAGAACTCACTGACATCATCCTGGCCGATGAGAAAATGGAAGAACGCGCTCCCAAGTTCATCCATGCATGAATCAGTGTATTCAAACGAATCACTATTCAACTTGAATAATCAAAACCTTTCCCAGTGCACATTTGAGCACAACAATAAAATTTATTGGTTGGACAAACCCGTCTCAATTCTTTGGACAACAAAAAAGTGAATGCACATTGGAGATCACAGTAGGAGCAAATGAGGAACGGCACAGTGGAATTCTAAAGGCTACGGCGGCAACAATCTTGTTTTCAGCCATGTTTGGCTAGGTACAATCAGTATTCGTTCAGCTAGACGCTGTAGTTGAGGGCCCTTCAGTGACGAGGCGGGGTATCGCCCTTTTGCGTCGTGGGAGTGACTTGTTGAGCATAGGATCAGCTGGGAAAACCGCGTATCCCTTGCGTGCTCTGAAAGGAAGCATCACAGATTAAAATAGTGTTAGAATTTGCTGGAAGGCTCAGTGTAGGAGAAACCATCTGCACATATGAGTGCATTTCTCTGCACTTTTGGAACTTCTTATGAAAACGGCGTCTACCTGGAATCCGACGACATTCGCGGTGGCGACGTTTTGGGCAGCGAAGGCACGCGTGCCAGAGCAAGCGACTTCTGTAGAGGACGAGGGCTGGATTCTCCAAGAAGAGTGGGAATCTGGGAGGTGGGCAGCCGCGGCTTAGCCGGTATGCGAGGAGGCAGTCTGGATGGCTTTGGGAGGTGCGTAACTCGCGCTGAGCGAGACTCGAATCCTGCAAAGGTTCAATGCTTTGTATGGGTAACCCTTGTCGCGATTTGTTACATGCATACCGTTGACGATGTTCCGCACACTGCTCATCCTTTCAGGGTTCTGAGTTTCGTCTCTTCCTCGCTCTTGGGCCTCTTCGTCGTCCTCCCTACTTGAGTCATCCGAGTCCGAGCGCGATTCTCGTCCGCTATCGACGGATTTGTCGCTTTTTGGTGACTCTTGTTGGACCACCTGCTGCTCGGATCGCTCAGGCTCGTGCTCTTGCACGATAGAATTTCGATTCTTAAGTTAGTGAAAATTAGACTTGTATCCTTTATGCATAAAGTTGGAACTTCTTTCGTAACCCGTACCTCCTCGTGGTCCTCTGGTATAGTAATGAGCATGGGCACAAAACGCCGCATTCTTATCCTTTCACGGGCAACCTCGATCACTCGTCGGAGATCCGCGAGAAACTGCTCGGCCACAGGAGGAGGGTTCACCATCATCGCTTCGTCTAGATACTCTGAATGGTGCTCATTGTGAATGGAGCGCTCTCCCATGCATAAATATCTTGAACCTAAAGCTCTAACCCAGTACCTGCGCTGAAGTATAGCCTCCGTTTTGGAACACGCTCTAAGGAAGTCTTGAACTCACATGGTCCCATTTCAGTTGCGGCGGCCTGCGCTACTGCTATCTGAAGAAATTTTCTTATGGCATATGTAATTTTCTTATTGCATAGGTAAACAGCATTGCCTAACAATGCCAGTACTTTCTGTGCTTCCTGCTGCTGCTGCAAATGATAGAGAAATTGCATCTGGATGTCGGAAATCAGCTGCCGTTTCTTTATGCGCCAACACAGGTGCCAGACGACGAAGGAGCCGGCGAGAGTGAGTGCCAGGAGAAAAGCGAGCACCAACATAAACAACAGCTCTGCTCTTGTGTTCGAGGATGGCAATAGGTAGGGATTTGCTCCTGGAAAAAACGTAATCACCCTCTAAACAACAGGTCAACAACCTTCCCAACAGTCCTTGAACAAACCGGATACTCCCGTAACTCGGAATGAGAGGCAGTGTTCGTCTGGAGCGAATCCAGTGCATGACAACTTCAGCTGTACAACTGCTCCTGTCAGAATGGCAACGTCTGATTCACTGCCTCGGAACTGAAAATACAAAATTTTCAGAGATTCAAAACTTTCCTTCGTTTGTATTTAGTAACCATATTGTCGGCACAGCTGCGTATACATTCGAGTGAGAAGGCACATATCCTCTGTTCTGAGAACTTTGAAGAAATAACCAGTGGAAAATATTCGAAATCCCCAAGATTCCACATCAATTCGACGTTCAAAGACAATCTCACTCAATCACGAAAGAGCATTACCATAAAAATGGTCATTAATGATATTTGTAATGGGTACAAAGGGGCGCACCCTATTTTGCGCAACAACTCTATGTACTGTGAATAAGGAGCATTACTGGAGTAGTGTTCACACATTTAGTAACTCACCAGAATTGATTAGCGCAATACAAAAGCAAATTAAGATCACAGTTAATCTACCCAATGGAAGTGCCCAAATAAATCTTTCCTGTATTTTTCTTGACTATATCACTTCGGATAAGAATGTTACCAGAGAAATCCAAGAGGTGTTTGTCATTTGCGGAACATGTTTAGATGCTTGTGTTGTGCTCACGTTGCAAGAGTTCTACACATTTCCACTATTCTGGATTTTTTTATAATATGCAGTTCACATCTTCCTAGAGAAGAGAGATTCGAATTTGGAGCAATATTTGAGAACAGAGCAGAAATTAGACAATTCACTTCCTGCAGAGCGGCAAATGAGTTGTCGCTAGTCACCATACGGTTCTCGTCCTGCGTAGCTCCATCATTCTTTGCTCAAAAGTTGCATCGATCTTCGAGAAGGCGAAACAAACTTCGCAAACGTTCAATCCCCACACTTCAGAATGGAGGTTAGGAAAGTGGGCTCTAATGATGGGTACTGGTGAAAACCCTAGACCAGCCTCGCCTCTCTCGTCTGACCTCCACGGGAAATGCCATAAGTTCTTGCATCATATTTAAAGTGCCGATAGAGCAACTACATCCAAGCTACGTAGTGCTACATCCAAGCTACGTAGTGCCAGCAGACCCGGTCCCGAAAAACGGGTTTAAATGTAAAAAAGGGTTTCAAAACATTTTACGTATACTCCTGAGGTCTACTTGTCGAGGGGCTCCAGAATCTGCTTATACTGCAAACGTGAGAATGAGGTGGGACATTGCCTGGTGGCAACATCAGTGCAGTATCACCTCAAATCATTTTTCAAAGCATAATTGTGATTAGTTGTGGTAAACGGGTTAACGTAACCGAAACTACTTATAACCTGGCACCCGTCAACGTGTTCATCCATATGTGAGTTCTGTACCGTACCGACTGTGCTGAAATGAAACATTCCTTCTTCTTCTTCTTCCTAGCCATTTTCCCAAGGGCTGGGGTCGGCATTCCTCGTGTCGTTGCGCCATTTCCTTCGATCAAAAGCATAGCCGGTTGTGAGCTTCAGTAACCGCATGTCCTCCTCAATCCTGTCTATCCATCGAGTTTTCGGTCTTCCTCTCGGTCTGCTTCCGTCCACGGTGATGTTCATGGCTGATTTTGCGACTGAACTGTCGTCACTTCTCAATACGTGACCGTACCAACGTAAGCGAGCCTCACGCATCTTCGCCGCTATCGGCGCCACTCCGAACATCGAACGCACATCCTCGTTTCGAGCTCTGTCCAGTCGTGTGGGTCCCTGCGTCCATCGGAGCATCCTCATTTCCATTGTATGGAGGGTCTGCTCGTGCTCCAGAGTGGTAGGCCAGCATTCCGCTCCATACAATGCTACAGGTCGTATAACTGTGCGGTATATCTTCGATTTCAGCTTCAGCGGGATCTTCCTATCGCACATGACTCCTGTTACATCTCTCCACTTCATCCACGCACCGTTTGCTTGACACTCGGCTTCAACAAGAGTGCTACCGTCAGAGAACAGGAGTGCTACCGTCAGGGATCCGAGGTACTTGAAAGCAGAGACTTTCGGAAGTTCGGTATTACCGACGCAGATAGTACCGGGTGTTTGCTCTCCACCTTCGACGTACTCTGTCTTCTTGACGTTGAGCCTCATCCCGTACCGTTCCAGTCTGTCTTTCCAAGCCTGCACTTTTTGCTGGAGTTCCTCCCGAGTGCTCGCAGCAACCATCACGTCGTCTGCGTAGAGGAGCGTCCATGGTGCCTTTGATTGGAGGTCGCTCGATATCGTATCCATGCAGAGGATAAAGAGGACAGGTGAGAGCGCAGAACCTTGGTGGACTCCCACACGAAATTCAAACGGTGGTGATGTCCCTGCAACACATCTGACTGAGCTTGTAACATTCTTGTAGAGAAGCTGAGTCCTCCTGACGTATTCTTCCGGGACTCCGTGAGCACGTAGGAAATGAAACATTCCTACGGGTTATAATACCCACGGGTGTGAGATTACCCATCCATCCAACGATGCATCAGGACCTAGGTGTTGTGGCATTCTTTACTACCACAAGAAATGGTTATCATCTTTCCAACCATCACAAATCATCGTCCGTTCTTGCTAATCCAGTCAAAGACTAAACTTGAATTTTTGTTAAGGAAGTTACGGTTATTACCGTAATGCTTAGCCTGCGAACGTCGCGATTTTCTTTTGGTATCACGAGAAGCACCGTGCAAGACGACCTTTTACATAAGTTCATTTTTTGTTTAAACAAATCAACGCCCACCTTTTCTTCACGTCACGTAGACTTTGTACTTTTTCAGCCGTATGAACTAAATTCCATGCATTATTATCTTTTCATCTCTCTGACTACCTACATACATATCTCTTCTGTCTAATGTTACTCCAGAGTTTGTAAGCAGTGGAAATGAGCTTGCAGAGAACTATACATTGTCACAAGTATTATACTAATAAACCTAATATTCGAGAATTCCTCTCATCATTTTTCTTTCTGTTTGGTGTAAAGGAGAGAAAAAGTCACGACTGGAATGGTAGATGGAGTCTGAAGACAGCAAGAACAAATGTTCTTGGTGTCAATGAAGTCACGTTCAAAACAACTCATGTCAGGGCCTGTATCCAATATACTTTATCCTTTCGGATAAATGCGCTCCAGCGGATATAATGATGTGTTTCGGTGAATCTGCTATCCTATAAGAAGAGATCCGCGGATACGCTCGCTTCACTTCAGGATATTTTTCACTGGTTGATTTCCACTTGATAACGATCCATGATCTATCCCATCTTCATTTCGTGTTGTCTTTGACCAAGGCCCCGCATTTGCGCCTACAAAAGAACTCGGGTGGGTGGGTGGATGAGTTACATATATGGGATAGCAGAGTGAATAAATACCCCTGGGGACGGATATATAACCGATATGTTTTCCCTCCCACGGTCAAATATATTGGACACGGCTCCAGGTCTCACGCTTAGTTCCTCACCCTTAGTCACTCTCTCACATCAAAGTTAGTATTATATGTACATTGTGGATATCAGCATGTCCAGTAAAACATGTACTGGAAGTGAAGGAACAAACTGTCTGCATCTAAATGAGGCTATTGAGAAGAAAAGAGAAGCAGAAACCACCCCAGTTCTCAACAGTATTGCTTTTGAAATTAAGTTACGTATTTTGGAGTTACGATGAAATACCGAGAAACAAGCTAGAACTGCGATGAATCCCTTACATCCTTACTCGTCGTGATTGGCAATAAAAGTCACGAAATTTGGCGCCGAAACTTCCTGTGAAAAGCCTACCATCACTGCAGGACGTCCGCGCGCCGTCGAGATATCGAAGAGGGTCCGTCTGGTGGTCGCCCTCCACCTGTGGTCCATGTTGTCGAAGAACACCGCACTCACTGCACAGTCGACAGTACCAAGAGGTGATACGGCTATGCCAGCGTCTGAAATCGAGAAGAAATTTCTTATTTCACACCTATTCCTCTCGAAGAGTCACAATCAGTTGATTCGATAGTCAATAGCAAAGAATCTTGTCCAATTTGGAACATGTCCTTTTCATGTTAACAGCGCCATTTTCACCCTCGAGTCCCCAACTCTGTGTATCCTTCAGGAGAGCGGCTTTTAGAGGCCATGGGACAAGATGTGAATGAATGAGGAGTCAAATGGCCGAACACTAATATTTAATGCTTTTTTTGCAAGCGACATCGCCCCCTGGGCCACAATATGCAGACAAAGTCAAAAATCCTAACCTTCCTGTTCGCATATTATATGTAGACGTGAAAAGCGCACTGTTAAAAAAAGCGCAATGATCATTGAACCCGAGAAGGCGGGAAGCGGTCCATTACATAGTGCACTTTCTGGATCGCTTACTAACAAACAATGAAAAGGCTTAAAAAGGCCTGAAAGAGCACGTAGCCAGAAGTCTGTTTGTGCTACACCGAGGACATAGTGAACCAGAAGGTAACGGGCCAGCAGGTGAACTCTTTTTAAATTTTTTATAACCCTTTGTTCCGAAAATCCTCGCAGTCGTAGCTAAACCTCCTCTTCCCAGGCGAAGCCAAGGTGATCATCTAGAGCGACCACCTCTTGATTATGCATTTGTTGATTGCTTTGCTATTATTTTCCTATGCCACACCCTAGAGTAGCGCCTGACGTAGATTTAATCATGGTAGCCTTGAAAGAACACGCACCGCTTGCACGTGACTCTAGGCGATTGCTTGTGACCGATACAGGCTGGGAGCCCGACAACGCCCCTGCGACGAGTTCCGCTCGGAAAAATCGCGGAGAAGAACATTCTAGAAGTTCCAGAAAATCGCTTTCTCACCTTCCCAACGAATCGGAACTTTCGGATGCAGAACTCCGTTCTTAGCGGGCAGCGAAACGACGGGAATGAGACGTTCCGTCGCGATCGACGAGTTGAACACCAGGTTGTGACGACACTCATCTGCAAAGCAATTTCTCTTTTGAAATAAGATGACTATGGCTACTCTAGCACTAAATTTTAGCCTAAAAAACTTAGAGCATTGCTCCTTGTCGACGAAAAGTTCAAAAGAACGTTAATCCCGTTATCTTCCATGGTCACCACAGGGAAGACAGAAATCCCTGACGCTGATTTTCTTGATCAACCCGTTCTCCAAGATAAACTGCTGATTTACGCAAATATTCTTATGTGGAGCATTTTGTCCACGAGGATCTAAATCGAGAAATGATGAAGGAATTAGCTTACTTTCGCTTACTTGGCACTTCCTTGCATCAGGAAACTACTAATTTTGAAGCATAGTTTGCTGCTCTTCATTGCGAATATTTCCCCAACCCCGATCTATACGTCGATAGTGGAACTTCCCTGTTTAAAAATATGTAGGCATGAAGAGTGCTACCGCTCTTGTATCCGGTCAGCTCAGATATCCATTTCCGGAGTCTTATGAATGGAATTGGGGTACACAAGTGTTTGTTGCAGATATGGCTTGATTTTCATTATGAACAAGGAAATTGCAGCAAACTGGAGGAGGACACAATCGCAGCATTTTGTCGGCTGCTACCAGAAAAAATTAGTTTAGCGTGGATTGCGAGAGAAATAAACAACAAACAAAACAGGAAATCACGTAGCTACTAATCGGCGAGGGCCTCTGAGCACCTTTAACAGCTACATATTATAAATTATCGCTGGAAAACCTCCAGATCCTGTCTTATGTACATGTCCCACCAACTTCTGCTGTCGTTCTCGCATCTTCGGTTAATTTCGATTCATTTCAAGTGGCGAAGTCTAACGATGCCTTTAGATCTCGTGCATAATCAATTCTGATAACGCCATATAGGAAAACATAGCTGATTCTAGAACTTAGTGGCCTCATCCCTTTTGGCTGGATTTGCTTCAACCGATTTTCGAAATCGAGTGCTTGAGCAGAGATTGTATGCACTAACGCCTAACTTGATCTGGTATGATGTGGTCTAAAAGTAGTCTTAGAAAAACGTTCTGTAGGGTAGATAGACGTTTGTCCGGATAGATCGCTTCCGGTTTTAAACCTCCAGACTCTGACGAGGGCGAAATCGGTGGAATGTCAGTCGTTAGTGAAGGTACATACTAACAACATATCTTACAGCTCTACCACACTAACCAACTAGAACGGAGATTTATTCGCCGTTTTTGCTGCGAAAATATGTACTTGCAAGGGAATTCGCTTCTTCGGATCGGAAGCGGCTATGTAGTTACTATCATTGATGTTATATGCTCGAGTTCCCAAGCACAATACAGTTCTTGCTGAGATCTTCATCTCTGTTGTTTTGATCCTACATTTTCGAGGACGTCTGCAGCAAATTTTACCTACGGTGAACGTCGCGTGTTACATACACATTTTTTGTGTATTCGTAGTTATAAGGTCATTTCTTTCATGACTAAAACGAAGATATCTGCTAGTTCGGGGGTAATTTTTCAAGCTTACTAGCATAACTAACTAGGATCGATGGCACAGGGGGACCAATACAACCCTGGAGGAAAGATGAGTGAGAAGGGTTTTCTCTCTCTCGAGTATTCGAATGTGCAAACCGATTCTCTAGTTTTCCTCTGAATTATCTGATATTTATTCGGACCTAAATATTCGCTCGATCAGTGTCATTATAATGGAGTGTTCATGTCCTTAAGCCTACGGTATGCAAAGCATTTTCATTGGCACCTCGGATATAGCAGAGCTAAAATGCCTCTGCATATCCTTTGAAAAACCCTTGACCAGGGCGCGGACACATCATGGAAATTACCTGTTAACGAACTCAAATTCACCCTGACACCCATAAACATCTGTACACCTGTACGTGACATTGTCTATATCCAGTACCGTCATGCACTGGATGTAGACAATCATTGAGATTACCCAGGGAGGGTAAACATGCCAACGCTCTCAGATTCATCCCAATTATATGGGGGAGCTAATGTGCTTGCCCTTGGTAATGTGGATAATATTATACATGCCAGCCTAGATGCTACTCATGGGTACGTGATTCAATAAAATAACGGATAATTTCTCTTACAATTAGTAATGCACTCGTATGGAGGCTAAACCACCGTTTCTCTTGCTATTATCTTATGATGGTTGCGGTTACTAGATTACCGTGCAAAATACGTCCACAAAGGCATTTCTCTTGGCAAAATAACCGAAGCTCCCACGCTTTCTTGCGCAAATTTCCCCAGTCACCAAGTGTTCTGCGTTGTTTTATTAAATTAACCTCGAACATGGTCGCTACGTGGAGGAACGCAGAACAGGAGTGCATTCTTACCTCCCTCCACTGAACATTGCTACACATTGCTCATAGCATTCATCAAGGCGTATAATAATTAATATAATGATTCGATCTTGCCAATAATAAGGTGTATGTGTTCCTGCGTGGAAAGACTGGGTGTGGTACTTATAGGTGGCAAGGAAAAGGACATGTCAGTAATGACACATGACAGTAATGACAAGTTGTACTTTATTAAATAGTATTTCAATCTAATCTAATCCTCAAAATGTGCAGTGAACGAGGACAACGTCACTGGAATCTAGGACCTAAATGTACTTTAATGTGATTGGTGGAAACGAACGCTACTGAAAACTTTAGATTGCTGGCGAATTAGGGTCATGATGCAAAAGAAGGAAGTTTTATCTGACACTATAAACAATAGCGTCGCATTTCCTCACCAAAATGAGGACTAAATCGATTGTTACGGCTGATTTCCCCGCAGCATAAAAATCTGACATTTAACAAAAAAAACAACAAAAAACAGCCAAGCATTTGCATTCCTTTTTGAAAATTTCATGAGATAGCGGCAGAGTGGCGAGAATCTCATTTTTTCCAGTAATAAATCGTATCCATTCCGCAATACCTATGTATATACATATTTCCCTCTTTTTCTCTGTCACGGACTTTTCGTACTCTGACTGAGGCTATAACGCCGATACATTAGCGGTGATTAATTCGCATAAACACCAATCTCTATTGGTACCCCTAGCCTTCAAATCTAATAACCCTCAAAATCTACTATTACTGGCAATCATCGTTCCTAGGACTGCAGGAAAGTCTGACTTTTGGAACAATAACTTGCAGTAACTTGCCATAGCTAGACAGTCCTATATTGCTACTGCATATTTACAAAAGAAGTTGTTCAAATCAAAGTTCGCGACACTTCTTCCGACTTCCAGCAGTTGCCCGGTGTTCGAATCGCGCTGCTTCCATGTCTGACCGGATAGTAAATCTCGAACAGAATCTGTGTCATATGCAATAAACAACCGAGTCGCGATCTTTCAGACGTGACCTATCCTTGGAAGCGGCGAGTCGAGCGATTTCGAGAAGATATAGTTGTTTATGTTCAAACTAGAAACATGGAACACACTTCCCATCTGTGTCTGTAGCTCTATTAGAAAACAAGGAAGTTCCTTCTTCACACAGTTTGGATTAAAATGTCATACCCTTTATAGGTGCATTTGGCTGATTGCGCAGAGTTAGCTAAGTCATGTACATGGAATCCACCGAAAAAACAACTTAGCTAATAGTGAGGATGGTCGTAAAGCGCTCTCTAATCGGCTTGGGGCGAGGGAGGCATTAGAGGCAAGTCGCTCCATGCGTTGGATGCACGGTGTGCATGAAAAACATCCGGAGGAACGAAGCAGTAGCCAGACTCACCCAACCGATCCACACAGTATCCCGCGGTGTTCAGGTAAACCGGTGCAGCTGAGGGGCAGACGCAGCTGCATCGGTCGCTGGCGGAGGTGTTGAACACAGCCTCGTCCGCATGGAAGAGCTGGGAACATGCCGGAGGGCAGACCGAGGGAAAGAGCACGTCGGGCAGGCCGGGCTTCCTGACTGAAAAAGCAAGGAGAATGTACAGCAAAGTGCAAGCACTGGGCAGAGAACCAGTTCAGTTTATGGAGGAGAATCTCATCAAAACGTTATGCCTCATCCCATGCAGTAGGATTTCCTTCCAGTTCTATCTAGGAATGGATTCAGAACGCTTCCTCGCTAGTTAATCCCACATCGGAAAAAGTGTTACGACGGGGTTTCAAGGTGCATGACAAATTTAGTGTGGCTGCACACTAGTCCTTTGTTGAGCCCAGATTTGCAACATAAAGAGAACACCGAAAGAAAGAAAGCAAGAGGCTCCCTGCAGATTTTGAGTGGTTGGAGCTTGAGGATGAAAACCCGCCAAAGAGTGAAACACTTGCTGACTGCAATTGTTGGAAAAATGACATAAACTCATAGCCATAAACGGTAGTGCATCCATCCTATTGGGTCGTTCACGTCGATGGGATCTGGCAATAACCTCTAGCTTTCAACGACCTCATTGTGAATCCCAATTGCCTCGAAAATCCCTAATTTATACCTTACATTAGTGCAACAAAATGTTTCTATAACCCATCTATGATGTCCGAGACTTTTTCGGATTAAGAGTCTTAAACAACTTATAAAGTTATTCCAACCCCCCCCCCCCCCCCCCACCCCCCAACGGAACCTTATAGACGTCTTGGTGGTCCTCACCCCAAATAGGTGATCCTCATATTTAGTTCACCTTTTTTTCGGAGAAGATCTCTAAGACCAGAGTTGGGAGACGCCCGAACCTATACCTAGAAACTTCTCTCAAATGCCTACGAACTGTTTTTTTTTCTACCGCGTGGAGTCAGCGTACAAATGGCTCATCAGAGTTTACGATGAACTTCTGGGACACATCGTTTCTCTAGAATGTCAGTGCAAAACCTGTCCGTGGCAACATTAGGAAGTTCATCGAATGTTCGCGTTACGGAGGTGCACAGACCCAGAGCCTCTTCTCCTTACCCAATTCTAAATGAATTCATACGGAGAGGCTTAGCTATTCCCGGATGTGGCGACGGAAACAGCGAACACATAAGACGCTATCAGCGTGGAAAAGCCGAGGGAGCAGAGATCAGAATCACGTGAAGAAAAGCATGAGAGTTCGCTGTTGGACAGCGGCTTCTTGCTGTGGTTTGTGGATTGGTCAAAGCAGAAAGACAGAAACTTGACGAACTTCGCGTAATGAGAGTGGAATTTAAACGATATGAGCATCTACAAATCGGAGAAAGTTCAGGAAATGAGAAAGATCTATCTCCACAGTTCTTTTTTGAGATGTCCCATCCAGCTTAGATGCTACTAAAACGGTAGCTTACCAATGGAATTGAGAATGCCACCAACAGAATGCAACGCCGCCGCGTCCAAGCTGTGCAGTACGACGAGCAGAAGCAGGACGTCATAAAGACGCACTGTAGTCCACATGGCAGGGGATATCTGTGTTAGTGATACGTTATCCGGTAGCCATGTTCGAGATAGGAGGTCAGTGCAAAGGCGAGAGAACGACGACACACGCACGGAGACACCTGAGAGGAGGAGCAGCGTCTGCGTCCCTCGCTACGAAGTCCTCGGCCCGCTTCTGTGCGCTCTCGCCACCCGTCCACGAATACGGTCGATCAGTGCGGGTGATAAGGGATCCGCAAGTTGGGCGCCGACAGACGACCTCGAAAATCGCGCGCCACAGCCAGCCGGCCGCCGCCTTCTCGCGCTCTCTCTCGAAAATTGGGAACGCCCGAACCACATCGGAAGCGTCTGCACGTCTTGTTCGCCTACGCGTTCGTCTACCGCACAGTCACATCCGATCCCAACGCTGCAAAACTGACGATGCATGCACACCTTCAAAATCGGTTGAAAAAAAATCAACAAAAACTATTACTCATGCAGCGAAAGCCACGTATCTTCGCACATTTTTCTCCTCCAGCAGGAACCTCTGGCTGGAGGAGAAAAATGAACCAGTGGCGTGCAATGAAGGAATGTAGGAACAAAGACTGCGTCCTCCGCCAATTTGCGAGCCAGCACCTCCAGAATCCACAGTTGTTGTATTGTCAAATTGCCATTTTAAAATTGGTTTCCGCGTTCTTTTTCTCTCAGAAAATTGAAGCTTCAAGGGAGGTGAGGAAACAGAGATAGGTAAGGACAATGAATATGGATGAAAGATGATTTGCACAACTCGTCCACTGCAGTTAGGCTCCTCCCGTTTGGTTTTTTCTGGGTCATCTGGAGACAAGCTTACTTGACCCCAGGAGGTCTTGTCAGCTATAACCTCTCCACCCACAAGGCGTAAACGTTTGAGCCGCATCACTAGCCTTTTGATCAGATCAAAAGGAAAAATAACGCAAAAGAATATTTTTGCAGGCTGGTACCTCTGTTCCCAATCATTGAAACTTGACTAAAATTAAGATCTTCTCGAGAAGCTGTGAATGTGTATGTAGAGGAAGGAAAGTACGTAGTGATTAACCATAATGAACACTTGGCCAATCACAAGAAAGAGCATGAACTATAACCAAATGAAAAAATGCTGAAACTTCTTGACGATCTAAGAAAGTTGAGAGTAAAAAGATTTTCAAGCTGAAATTTCCAAGAACAAGTTAATGGAGTAGCTACGTACTATAGAAGAAAGCAATAACATATTCTATAACATAAATAACATATTCTATTAGGAACAAACATTTTAGCGTCCTCTGTGGACAAGGTTTATGAATTCAAATTTTGAAGATAAACTGAACTGGCCTAGCCTCACAATGACATAAAAACCAACAGACCAGTGTGAAACCCGTGCAGTGACGTGCATGGAAGTTCTTCACATAATGAGCATTCCAAGAGTTCTGCTAACTTCACCATCTGCCGTTAGCGGGTACAGGATTTATGAGAGGAGGGCAAGGGAGGGTTTAGTAGAAGCAAAAATCTGACTTGGATGCCGTTTCCTCCATACTTTCTCCTCGACCTAATATTTGAGTAATAATGTCTTCGGTTAGTTGAATCGAGCCCCACTTCGCTTCTTCGTCGATTATGGTTTCCTGCAAAGACATCCTGTGAGGTGTGACGATGCCAGTGTACAGTAGCGAACAAAAAAGTTGCAAAGCTGAGCACGGAAGTTCAAATTTTTATGGGAGTTGTATGAAGTCGTGGTAGATAGGAATAAATCAGAATTACGGACTTCCCTTCTTTTTTAACATTTTTTTTTTCGCAGAGGACGAAATCTCTAATTTGGCGCCATCCGCAACGTCCACCAAAGTGACGTCTATTCTTGGAATCTGGCCACGAGTTGGTTCCTTGGTGCAGAATAAATCCGAATATGATAGAAAATGTGCATGCGTTGACCACTGGTTGACATCCTCAAAGACTATTTGAGGTTTATTCAGCAATGACTCTCTATGGATGAATCTCTCATCCTGGCTCCCATCATCAGCTCTGTTCAAAAGTGAGAGATGCTGCTATGGTTCATTGATTTTAGTTACAAGTGTTCTGTTCTAATGCAGTTCATTGCTCCATCGGAATTTCGAAAAATTCTGGCTGGTTGCAATGCAGCAAATTGTACACATCACAGGAAATTTTTGGAACATCACAGGGAAAATTTTGGAGTTTTTTTCTGTCTCGGAGAGGAAGACACCTGAACGGTCTCATGAATGGAAAAGATGCTACAGGGTTCCTCAAATATCGCCATGTACATCACGTTCCATGCCACCTTGGATTTGATGAGGTAGGCCTTAGAAGCTACAATGAATTCTACGAGACACCACCGACACGGGATACCGTAATCTGACACTTCGAAAACTGGCTAATCCAGTTTGATTTGGATAAAGCAGACTAAATGAAACATTTTCAGAGCAAAAGGTTCTGTGCAAATGGTAAGTCTGAAAAATCGTGTGTGGAGCAACTCCTCCTTCGAGTAGTTCTGTTTTGGTAAATCCAAGGCGGCACGAACCGTAGTATACACTACACTATTCCAAGGATCCTGAAGCATTACTATGATCCTTAAGTTCTCCTCCTCCATGAGACACAATATTCTGAAACTTATTTTCTGTGATGTGCACGATTGGCTGCATGGCAATCAGCCGGAAAATTTAGGAATTCCGAAGGAGCAATGAACTGAGTTGGAATCGAACATTTGTAGCTAAAATTTTAAAAACGTCAGCAGCATCTATCCATTTTGAACAGAATTGATAGAAGGAGCCAGGCTGACAGTAACATCTATTGAGGACCACTGCTGAATAAACCTCAAATAGTCTTCGCAGATGTCAACCAGTGATCAGCACATGCACATTTTCTAGCATACACGGGTTGGTTCTGCAGCGATCTTTGTAGACGACGTCATTCTGTGAGACTTCGGGCATGGCGCCAAATTACAGATTGCAACCTCCACGAAAAAAAACCTCTTAAACAAATCATGGTAGTGTAACAAAATTTTCCAGAGCGCAGGCGTAGGCGGGACTAGTACGTGATCGTATGCGCTCGCCCTGAGGCTCAATTATATACTGTGCCTCGCGAGGATGCGAAGCTGACGGGCATTCGGCCGAAGTTCCGTCATAGGTGCATACACGTAGTGAAAGTTGGGTGCATTCAGGATTTCGCGGTGGGACCACCGGCTAGCGGTCTCGAGACCTCCGGGCGAGATAGTGTTTACAACGATTTGACCTTGCATAGCAGCAGCGTACGGAGCAGAGCAACCCCCTTCCCCCTATTGCCGCTTATTTGGCACAAGAGATGATGACCACATCGAAAGAATGGGTGGAAGCCGTGGGGTATTGCAACGATGATGCACACCCGGCTGGTGCTTTCGCTCGGGAGGTGCTGTCAGCGCACCTCCCATTGCGCTCCCGCATGGATTAGGAAGTCCTAGGACTTGTCTTTTTTAAAAGGAGGACAGTATGTACAATCAAATGCACAGGATGAACGAGCGAAGAACGCGTCATCATAAGTTGTTGTGACATTGTTAAAGCAAATGTGCAATTGACCAGACTTTCCGTGTATTTCCTAACTTCCTTCCATTATTTTCGAGATTTACAAGGAGTGCGAGTGCATTGATGACGGACAAGTCTGCCGGGCCCCGCATTTCAGAAAAAAAAACACCACGATAGGTGTCCACCGATTGAGAAAGAGTCGGCAGTAGTCCATTAGTGGGGAAAACGCCAGTATGCCAGGTCCACGGACGGAGAATCGGTCTGCCGCGGCCAATAGTCGGGAAAACGTCAGGAGAGTGGTCCATGGATGGAGAATGGATGCGCTGTGGCCCAGAAATGGGAAGAACGTCAGGATACGGGTGCACCGGTGGAGAATTGGTACGCCGTAGCCCAGTTGTGGGGAAAACGCCAAGATAAGCGTCCACCGATGGATTGGGTCCGTCCTGGCCCAATAATGGGGAAAGCACTAGGATACGGATCCACGGATGGAGAATGGGTCTGCCGCGACCAATAGCAGGGAAAACGCTGGGATAGTGGTCCACGGATGGATAATGAGTCTGCCATGGTGCAATAGTGATGGATGGACCGGGACAGAACCGGCCCAATACTGGGGAAAGTGCCATTATGCAAGTCCGTGAATGGAGAATGGGTCTGACGTGGCCAATAGTAGGGAAAACGCTAGGGTACCGGTGCAAGGATGGCAGTGGCGAACGCAGGGGAGGGACGGGGGGGCCCGCCCCCCCCCGAGAACCCCCGAGAATGGGTGGCCAGATTTTCGAAATTGCTTCACAATACAAATAAAAATCTTGTATTAGTTTATTTTTAATTGTTCGTTTTTATTATTATTTTGATATAATTTTTATTTATTATTTACTAATATAATTAATATTTTTACAATTTTTATTCTCCATCTGGGTCCCCAAAGTGGCGGAGACTTCACTTTTTTCCCACGCCCCCCCCCCCCCTCCCACTCACTTTCTGCGTTCGCTACTGAATAGAGGGTCCGCCATGTTGGGAGTGGCCGATCATAACGGACCCACACGCGTTGAATGAGTGCAGTGACAAAAAAGTAGGTAGTATCATTGTATCGCAGAATACGTTTACATGTAGATGTGCGATTAAGAATTTGCAAGGCAAGAATCGCGAGAGGACTCGAAGCTCGACGTTGGCGAGGCGGCCAGACTGCTAGAACATACGAAATTCATAACGAGGGTTCCGTATTTGAGCTCAGTTCATGATTTTTCCAGGCATTTCGCATGTGTGAAGCTTTTCTACCTACTCAAATGGCTGCCTGACCCCACTTTCCATCGCACCGAAGGGGCGCCTGTCTTAAAAAAAAAACAGAGGCATGTGAAATGAGGAGGTTTTAACTTTCACCTATCCCTCATGAATATTCACAATTATCATCAAAATTTGGACTTCCATGCTCTGCTTTGAAAGAAGTTATGGACGAAAAACCGAAATTCGCAATGTTTTTGCTCGCTACTGTAAGTGATGCGTTCGAAGAGTCCGCAAAACAACGCTTCAAAGTAACTCATGCTCTGGACGCGTATCCACTCTAACACGATGATTTGCAGGACGCCCTGAAGGCGAGGCCGGATGACGAAACCTGCGTGTTCGCGAGGACACTCTATCGCAATTGTGCAACCGTCATCAAGCATCTTCACGGCCTCGCTTATAGCAATGTTGTGTGTGGATATGAAAACCTCGCGGCTCCACGAATCTGACTAGTCATTCCGGATAAGCATGGAGAAGTCGCTGCCTCTTCGCCCACGTGGGAAGAACTTTCTAAAGGATATTGCAAATGGGGACTGAAGCTTGGTCCTGCACGCGATCAGTACTGCCTGAAGATTCTTCTGATGCTTCTCAAAAGTAAACAC
>KN726336.1:0-14408 GCA_000816745.1 Ancylostoma duodenale
ATCGATTGATGATGGAAAGGGAGTTGGCGGACCCTAGAGGTCCTGCACGGTATCGATTGATGGATGGAACGATGATGGAGGATAGAATGACATTTACGAAAGTGGATCGATTGGAAGAAGAACTGAAAGAAGAACGTGTAAGTACCGTTGCAGGACTGGAAGGAGCTGCGTCGTAGCCTTAAGCCTTGGCAGCGGCGACAGGGAGCTAGAGGGCGCGGCCCTCTTAGACTCTATTCCTTCTTGATATAATAGGTACTATCCATTAGGTTCCCCCGCTGAGCCCCCGTAGGTCCCCTTCATAGTAGTAGTAGTAGTATCAGTAGTGTAGTAGTAGTATTATTAGTAGTATTGTAGTATTAGTAATATAATAAACTCATAAGGTGTGCCATGGAACGGCGAGGCAAAGGGCCCTTGTTCACCTAACACGTGCGGGGCACCACCGAGTCGCAACATGGTGCATCGTGCCGAGCGCATGGTAGGGTGACGGGACCTCGTCCACATGTATGGTCGTATGGGTAGTCGCGGTGCGTACAGCTCACGTTGGTGTACGGGCGAGCCGGCTATTTCATACTCCATGCGTGCGCCACGAACCCGTAATTCTGCCATGCCCCGTACTTAGGGTTTAAGTCCAGGTAAGTTAGTTAGGTAGGTAAGGTCCAAAGGCAGTTACGCGGGAAAATGCCTAACTATCCGCGCGCCGCGTGGCCTACGTAGCAGTAGTTGGTTACAGGGCTAACTAGGGTGTATAGCATGACCGACGCATGGAGCGAACTAGTCTGGTAAGACTGTGGCAACTTGCCATGCTATTAGCTCCAGCTAGCAGTGCGTCTGGACCCATGCAATATCTAGGTACTCGGTGGACCCAGGCAGGGAAGTCCCAAGGATAGAGCCAGCGCCTTAAACCTGGATGCTCCCCTGATGGTAGTGTGTTCAGGGTGTGGTGGTATCGCCGTCCTGATTGAAGAAAGGAAAGTGAGCTCTTGGGGTTGCAGCCCTTCATTAGGACGTTCGGGTCCCCTAGACTAAGCGCTTAGTACGTACCCTCCGGCGGTTCTTTAAAAGCGTAGCACGCAGGGAAGAGGTACACTAGGACCATGTGCACGTGGTTGGGCTCACTTGCTCGACGAAGGCTAACGCCCTTCCGGAGTCACCCTCTGGCCTTGGAGGTGGAACTGTCTGGGAGAAGCCGACAACTTGTTCTGGGTAATAAACTATATACGCTGTCCAGGAGGCACGGTACGCTCTTAGGTAACGGCCTATTCGCGCTAACTTATCCACGCTCCTCATATTCCTCCTAGGTTTCTATGCTGCCATTAGACCATTCTCTCACACTTCAATTGTTGGTTTGTCCTGGGTTTGGGTTTAAGTGCGTCCCCTGCGTCCCCTTACTATCCCCCTCGTATGGGTTTCACTATCCTTGCGCAGCGCGTAGTTTTTAGTGGTTTTTCTATCTTTTTTCCTTCCCCTGTCCCTTTAGGTAGCTTGGGTTCAGCCATCTCATTGTATACTTGCTGTATCTTTGTAACATCTTGTAGCTCTCGTGTCCATTCATCTCACATTGCCGTTTGTCCGCTCGTTGGTGGGTGCTCTTCGCAGGGCCCCCACTCGCAACCTTTTTCAGTGTTTCAGACGTGTCGCTGTTGGATTACCATCAAGATCAGTTGGAGAGAGCTGGAAAATGTTGCGAGCGAAGATCTCGGATACTGACGTAACAACACTTGAACGGGTAGTCCTTACTGGGGCGCCAAGTATGGATTTCGTGGCTGTTCGAGTTCGTGAGTGTAGTCTTTTAAATACTGCATCTGCTCTTGATTGCGCTCTTTTCCTCGTTGAAGAGCCGCTGGGTTGAGGCTATCTGTTGTTCCAGTATTATCTGCTGTTTATGATGGACAACATCTAAATTTGGGTTTCCCCTTTCCCCCGCAAAATGTTTCGCTGGGTATTTTCCAAAATCTCAATATGCCCCATCGATCGGTGCAGGATGCGGTATTGGGCTCAGATGCCCATATACCGGCAACCAGTAAGGTTCTCCCATCAAATCGTGACACATCCTCACCCCTCGATCCCTCAAATCCCCCTGTGGTTGCTACTGAGTCTTCGTGTCCCCAAAACGGACCGGAAATTCAGCAGCATCCACAGCCTGGTAACGGGTCTTCTCAAAACATTGGGTTCTCTTTAGATATCTCCTGGTTCATCCCCATAACCCCCCCCCCCCCCTTTTCCGGTTACTCTCTGGGGCTTATCCTGCAAACACCCCTGGGCTTTTAAGTGGGTCTTTCTTGGGTTAAAATTATCCCCCCCCCCCTTACAACCCTGCTTCACAACAGCAGCTTAAGCTGCCGGCTTTCGATCTGCCAAACCAGCTCTTGCTGCAACTCTCGGTCTTCCTCAAGCGCTATCACGACCCACGCTCAGGCAGTATGCAGTATGTACCTTACATTTCCATGAACCTACATCAAATCGGCAGTCAGATAGTCAGGAAGACGATATACACTAGCTAAATCACCATCATAACACGGGTATTTTGACCGGTCAGCTCGTGTATAGCATTGTATTCATCGTCTTTCCCCCTACTACTGCTTGTTTGGTAGTAGTTCATGCCCTTGCAGCCGCTAGTACCATCAAGCGGCTTTAAATTTGTTATCATCCTTTAGCAGTAATATCTTAGTCAATTTCCTATGTAGATCCGTTTTTCCACCATCGGCTGCTGTCAACACCTGGTCATGGTCGTGTGGGAAACCACAACGACAAATAGTGCGCAATACCATCAGCGCACACTGGCACCAGTTCATTCTTGGCCATCATCCGCAGTCACGGATTAATAGGAATGCGACGGATAGTTCTGCTCTAGGCCTTAACACTCTTACCACCCCCATCAGGCTGTTCCTATACAGAACAGTTTGATCCCCCGATTGCGCCATTCTTACTGTACTCAGTCATTAGAAAGATCGATGTAGCCTCAATGGCTGTTTACAATAAGAATCCTACCCCTTAGGTCTCTAGTATCATCTCCTCATAGTCCCCTCGCAATCGGTTTCCCCTTATTTCTGCTTGGGTCATTTCAAGCCATTCACCCAATAACACCTGGGTATCACTATTTTGGCTTCATTCTGGGTAGGTCGGGACAGGTAATTAGTTCAAGGTTTAGGCATCTCTTTACCATCTTTGCGTCTATCCTTACTCTATGTGTTGTAGTCATCTTCATTTCGACTGCTCACTCTCCTCTAGCTCTCTTAACATCCATGGCGTATCGTAGCATTTTGGATTCCCTCTACCAAAAACACGCCATCGTCTAAGCTAGTTCTTCATTCTTGCTCTCGACCTCTCCAGTTTGTTCTATGACCCTTCATTTTTGTATCACTCTGGACAACAGATTCAATCAGAATCATGCTTTTCAGCATCAAAATTACCACCTCATGGGTAATACCGCGGAAGCTGCTGTAAAAGGCATCGCTGGAGCAGTATTACCTTTCTTTTGGAATATTTGGCATGACTCTGTTTGAGACTGCAGCATCCTTTTCCATCACGCTCTTTGTCCAGTTGATTTTAGGTCAGTAGGACCAGACTTCATCCCTGTGTCCGACCGACCTCCATATTTCTCATACTCGTTTAGACCGGCTTTCCAACATCACGTCGACGAAATATGAGGCACTCTTAAATTCATCCTGCTAGTTAACATCTATGTATTGTGGAATCCACCAGAAGACATAACATCAGTTCTGGCATCCGTCGGATTCGGACTTTATTACGGTTCAAGCCGGAAGAACATTGTGCGCACCTCGAAAAGGCAAGGAGCCTAAGGTCAACCACGGACAAGGAAACGCAGTACTACTTCAGCAGGACCACAACATATGAAGATCCATGTAGCCGGTGGGTCTTACACATTTCAGATCAGTGCCTCTGCGGATGGAGTATCAAGATCTACTCTACCGTGCCGAACGATCGATAACACCACAGGATGCTCATCGACTTACTTATGCCCTGGTTAATCGCTATCGCGGACATGGATTCCCGCCAAATGTCATCAAGACTGCATATATCCAGCCGCTGAGGGCATTCAGCAGTTTTCGTTAGTAGTTCCGGTCCATTTATAGGCCATCGTTGTAGTAATCACCTTGCTGTAGTAATCTGTCTCTATCCTGTCTAGTTTGCTCCTTTCTCTTGAGTCTTTTTCCACCTTTCTTCCTTTTTTCATCAACATTGCAGTTGCGTTCGTATGTTCGGTCAGCTATTTCTGCGACAATTTCAAGGTTGTACTATCGGGCCACGCCGCGAAGGCGTCGTAGTCATATGTTGCACCCTAGGGCACTATTTAGCAATCCATCGATAAGTGCCGTACCATCACATCATCGCGCATCTGTACGTTATCATTTTCTTGTAGGTTTCGCACATATTTTCATTTCTCCTGTCATTTTTCTTGTAGTATTGTTTCTTGCTTCTAAGTAGCTTCTTAGTTCCTTCTTTCATGATAGTATCCTTTTAGCTGTCTCTTGTTCCTTCTTATGTAGTACCTTTTTTCTTGTTTCGATCGTAGTAGTGCCAATTTAGTTTTTCTGTAGTTTACCCATGCAATATTTAGTAGCTTCTTCTCCTCCGTTTTACTATAATGTCTACCACATGTAGTTTCCTTCCTATCTCTATGCGTTTCAAAAATAAATCTAAAATCTGCCTCTCAGTACCAAACGTCTATTTTAGTGGATCTGCTACTATATTTCTGCTATTCAGTGTCCTATTCCGTCGGCATGCGTAACATTCCACCAAAGAGGCCTCGCGACGAGCAACGACCGAGCAGGAGTGGCACCAACGGAGACCCTGGTAAGAAGTCCAAGAGGAAAAATCAGGTACGAAGAAGGAAGTTTGGGTCCCTAACACTGCTTCTGTTGTTTGTAAGTCACTCAGCCGCGTCACATCCCGTTATGAAGCAGATCCTTTTCCCCTTACCACCTCAAAACGTATTTCTGCTGCTTCATCACGGGTTGTATCAGCTCCGGTTCCTCCGTCGCCCCGGCATCGTCATTCACCATCTTCGTCGCTGCAGTTGCAGATGTCACCATCTGCTTCTCTAACATCCGGGACGGCAACGCAGCCAGAGCCTTCTGATAACCGCGGGTAATATCATTTCAGCGTCGGTATGTGTAACACCAGAGGAGTCGTCATCGTTCACTAGTCTTGCAGCACTAGTTTTGTTTTTCGGTACCATCTTATTTTGCTAGATTCAGGCTCAAGTCCGCATCAGCAGCAGTATTGCATTTGCGCGCTTCAGTGTCATTTCCATCTGTCACTATTGTAGCGCTGCATTAACATCATCTATTTGCGCTTCTACCCTCTCATTGCCCGCGTTTGTAGCAACCCAACACATCTTTGGCTTTAGCTTCGAGTTTACCATCCTGTGCAACCGGGTTAGCACCTTTCGTTTCATCATCTGCGCTGCATAATCTGTCTCCGACACAGGCCACAGCCATCCCTTATTGCGCTTACAACATCTCCGCATTCTTTTTACATTTCAGTGCACCACCTTGTTCAGCAATAAGCGTATTTTACGGTTACTAACATCTTCACCGCTTTAACATCTATCGTTTCATTGCTTGCAAGTTCTCATGCACTAAGGTCTCATGTGTCGGTCACTGATTATAATACTGCTATGTTGTAACCACACCCGGTGGAGCAGCTCACAACACTCCACCATTGTTCGGTTTTCAACTATATTAGCAGCAGTAACATCGCTCGTTCGCAGATCGTGCAATTGTAGATCTTCCGGGAGGTGCATATAACGCCTCAAGGAAGAAGCGCATATATGCTGCTTGCGCGTTTTACAACAATATCTAGCAATTCTGCTGCACGCATTTAGGGACCTTGGTGTACTATTTGCGGTTCATTTGTAACATCAACACCGCTGGTTTTAACTCCAACTTCACCTGCTCCATATCTGCTCTGGTGGCGAGGCCACCATCCATCGACCCTGCGCGCTGATGCGACCAGCGAATACCTTCAGCTTGCTAAGCGCAAAGGTCCTCATCTCCTCAATACCGTCGCTTTTCGTTTATTACTGCAACCTCGTTGCTTCTGCTTCGTTCTCTTACGCACGCGTTCATATTCACTACGCTCTCCTTGCGCACATCGGTAGTTTTCCATCTTGTCTACATTTTGTGCGCTAGCTAATTTTCTCACTCGGACCAGTCGCAACCGTCACCTTCCTTTGGCGGCGAGACGGTTTCGAGCGCAGCGAGGCAAACAACATCTGCTCGCAAACCTTTCGTAGGGTTTGGCCGTACATTTTGCGTAAGTTCTCAGCAGTACAGCGTAAAGCGTTCCCCCCTACGGGTAAGTGCAAGCATTGCAAAAGGGCAGCCAAACTCACCATCGGCTGCAGGTATCATACCTTCTGCTTCGGCCTCCCTACTAATATCCATTCCTGGACCTTCGGCTCTTCCTAGTCGCACCTCTAAAATTCTATCGTTTTTGACGCTGTTGGCCCCATGTCCTTCTTCTGCCCTTCGGTTGGAGGCTGGACTGGCGTCCACCTTTGAAACCCCCCTTTTTTGGCATTAGGTGCTGGCTAGGATGGGCGGTGGCTAAGAAAAGTTGGTCCTACTCGTAGCCCCGTCCGCGGTTTTCGTCCCTTTTTCTAGTGTGGTGCACAACCACACTACTCCTGCTTTAGGTAAGTCTGGCAAGCTGTTTGAGCAAGACTCCTTATTGGTAGTTCAGAAGAAGGTATTACCGTAAGTGTGTTCCAATTTTAACCCTTTAAGATCTTGGTTAACCCCATTTTCTTACAGCTCTGGTAGATCGGTTTGGGTAGCTGGAGTAGAATTGTACCGGCTGATGGTTGGTTGGTAATTGGATGGCTGAAGTTTGATGGGTTTGATGGTATGTAAGCGGTACGCTTACGGTATGCAAGTATGGAGCTTGCATGTGGCGCGGAGGAAAGAGACGACTTGTGCGTCTCTAGTACCCGGCCTTGCCCCTCTTACCCTTGTATATAGTGTACATAGTGTATATAGTGTTTTATCCTTTTATGTTCTCTAGTTTCGTTTCAGTATTAACCTTACTGACTATATTTAACCTTCGTGCTCACCTGCCTCTGAAGCTTTGTATTTTAATCGCATTTACCCTCCGGTTTCCCCATGCCTTAGAAGTTGATGCATTTATTTGTGTTCTCATTTAATCATTCCTCACTTTAATTATGCCTCATTTATTTGTGTTGAATTTTCAGGTTTGATAACTTTAACGCGTGTGCGTTCCACGCGAAGCGCTTAAGCGCTCAGGTTTGATATTATTGTGTATATATTTGTGTATTGTTTATGTAAGCGCTTATGCGCACCCGGCTAGTTATTTTGTAGTTAGTTTTCTTGCGCCTCGGGCGCCTCTCCTTATTTTGAAGTCGGTGTATTATTTGTTACCTACGGGGCTCCTCTCATTCTCATCTCTCCTGCGGGAATCCAATGGATAGTTTTGTTCTTCCTTAGGCAAAATTGGCTGCAAACCTAGCTCCACAGTGCTATCACGTAACCATCTATTCGAACGCCCAAGCCACCGCTTTTTCGTGGTGGGAGTGTCGCGGACGCGAGACTCCGCTCCTCGAATCTGCAGTGGCCGGGAGCACTGCACTGTCGCGCTCTGCGGTCAACGGGTGCTGTCGCGGCAGCCACGCGCACCGCTATTGCACTCTTGGCTGCCTTCCTTCCATAGGCTCCGCCCACTCCCCAGTACGGCCTATATAAGCGCCGCTCTCAGAGCGCGCGCACAGCTACACCTCAGTCAGTCACTTGTGGCCGTGGATGATGGTTCGAGAGTTCAACCGGATCGATTGATGATGGAAAGGGAGTTGGCGGACCCTAGAGGTCCTGCACGGTATCGATTGATGGATGGAACGATGATGGAGGATAGAATGACATTTTCGAAAGTGGATCGATTGGAAGAAGAACTGAAAGAAAAAAGTGTAAGTACCGTTGCAGGACTGGAAGGAGCTGCGCCGTAGCCTTAAGCCTTGGCAGCGGCGACAGGGAGCTAGAGGGCGCGGCCCTCTTAGACTCTATTCCTTCTTGATATAATAGGTACTATCCATTAGGTTCCCCGCTGAGCCCCCGTAGGTCCCCTTCATAGTAGTAGTAGTAGTAGTATCAGTAGTGTAGTAGTAGTATTATTAGTAGTATTGTAGTATTAGTAATATAATAAACTCATATAATTTATCTAGTGTAATGGCAGTATAGTTGTGTTGTACCATGGGTGTAAGCCTGCGAGGCGAGGAGCCCGGGTGCGGTTTAAGCACACATAGGTGTGCCATGGAACGGCGAGGCAAAGGGCCCTTGTTCACCTAACACGTGCGGGGCACCACCGAGTCGCAACACCTGATCAGCATTGTATAATACATATCTAACAAGCCTCTAGCCTGTAACATCATGTTGGACAGGCATTCCAACCGTATAGGTCTCGTCCTGGGATGGCAGCTTAATTTCGTGCACTTTCCTTGTGTTTCTCTGAGTTGTGTTTGAATGTTGTGCCGCACGCTTGTCCAACCCGGGAAACGTCAAAGGAGACCTCGCTCCCGCGTTATAAAGCAGGCGCCGGGTACGCCTAATAGTTCGTTCGAGACGGAGGCTATCTGGCAGATAGAGAGATGACAACGGAAGGGACGAATGTAGTGGAGGAGGACAACATCTCGTTACAATCCATGCCTCATACATATGAGACACCTCATTCACCCAAAAAATTGCAATTACTCACTCAAGGACTCCGTGTCCAGCACAAAGTACCATTCCGAATCAGAAGTGGACGACTCGTCTGGTACCAGGGTGAAGTATTGATTATTGAAGATGTCGTGTAACCTGCAAAAGCAAGAACTCAAAAACATAGTTCCAATTAACAGCGTTTAGATGAATGACAGTACGAAGATCTATAATTAAATAGAGAACCTTGCTTCGTGTATTGCACAGTCAGGTATTGATCTACGAGATACATACAGAGGTAAGGTACATCCTTCGGAAGAACTCTGGCTAGGCGGTCGGCAACTGATGGACACTGAGTAGACACACAGCACCTGTAATGTTGGTTAGGTCTCGAACATAAATTTAAAAAATGATTAGTTCATTGCTGTTGGTCACTATGAAAGTCATCGAAGAGCGCTGGCAGCTGCACAGGGTACTTTTAAATATCAGGTTGTTGCGAAAATAATTGCCGTTTCGGGGTATGCTCAACTAAACTTTCCTCATCTGTCCAATTTGAGCACCTTCAGCCCAGTTTATGTAACTATCTTGTAGTACTTTTCTTCCTCTTTCCAATGCTGATTAAACATTCGGGATAGCTCCTTTTTGAGCAATTTTATGAAGTCGCGAACAAATGATGAGCCGACGCGATTTTTGGGTGATTATGGTTGATGCCTTCAAACTTGACCATTCTTTGTCGGAGGAATGCGATAATCTCGCGTTTGTTTTGGCTTGGAATCGCCTTCCCAATGGACAGTGAGCTAGAGCTTCGCGAATTACGATTTTAAACTCAAATGTAACCATGGTCGTGGTCGCGGGATGTCGCTAGACGATCAGGCGTTCTGGGCAACCGTGGAACCTAAACCGGATCTTACCATGAGGACTATGAGAGCGGGGGTGGACGCTCACCATATTGCAGTTTCAAAACATCTGATCTCAATCAACAGGGTAAGAAAGGTGCGGACGTGAACACCATACGATCTGACTGATGACCAACGTCTTACCTGGCGTGACATCTTTTCTTACTTAATTTTCGTTCCAAAGCGACTAATTTCTGGATCATGTAAGTACTGTGCATAAAGCCCGGTTCCTGTACTATAACAAGAAATACGAGTGGGTATCGTTGGAGACGTTTTCCCACTTCTAAGTTTTTCTAAACCAGATCTTCTCTCTAGGGAAGTTGTGCCAGGAGTTTGCTGTTGGTGTAAGAGTGTGATTGATTGCACCCTTCTACAGCCTAGTTAATCGTTGACAGCATAGTGTTGTAATTTCGAGTTGAGATCCTCATATCTGCTGTAGACGTGGTCGGCAGTGGTGAACAAAAGCCGGTTTTCCATTGCTCCAGGGTAACGTTAAGCCACACATTCGAAAACTCACCCGGCAAAAACGGATGCAGTAACGCATCGAGGTTCTCAGTCAATGCCCTTATTCCTCAGACCATTACCCTACTGTGTATCGTTTTTCCGAGTTCCAGATACAATTCTGCGACAGCAGCAGATTGCTAATTTGAAGCATGCTGAAACTGCCTTCCAAAAGTTTGCAAATTCTTGTGATCTCCGTTTTTGATGTAAAGGCGTGCAATCCATGCTGGATTGTCGGGGAGGATCTACCGAGTTGAACGATTGCTAAACTGTTGAAAAAGATAGTGTTTGAGTCGAGTTACAACACTTCGAACTGAAGGGTCCATTTCGGCAATTAATTTCGCAACAACCTAATAGTTGTGACGCAGAGGACTGACCAAGAAACAGCCCCCGCGTGATCGCTCGCAGACAATTGTATTACGTCTTACATGTGCGGCCAGGATGGGAGGAATAACTGCGGCAGGTTGTCGCAGTCATTCCTCCCATCTACGTACGCAAAACTGCGCCCTACGTTCCTGGCCCATTATTCCTGGCCCATTAATCATCCGAGGGTGCGCTACAACTAGAAACTCCCACATTCTCCGAGAACGGCAGATGAAGACCGCTCGATCTGGAATCTTAGTCGAGTAATCCAAAGAAATTCGATCGCCTAACAGAGCCTCTGGTCGAAAGTGGAAAACCTGTCTCTCCACTCCAGAACCATTATCGCATATCTGACAGACAGCTAAAAGCAACTGAACCTAGTGCAGAAATAGCGAGTTGATAGCATTAGGGAAATGTCCCACGTCACATACAGGCATGAGCAGACAAACTCAGCACGTCCTTGATGCGCTGGCTCTAGCCCAGCGTAGACGTTTTATTGTCCGTCTACGCAAGCTCACCTATAGGTTCGGTCACTTGCCCATGCGCACAAAGTCCGCCGTGGAATTGCTGAGCCAGGCGGGCGCTGTCGCAAAAATCGCATGCATATTCAGACATTTAGGGCAAGGTTGAATTTTGGGGAAAGCATGCGCTCACCCCAATCTGTGGTGGAAACATGACTACCTCTATATTGTATTCAGGTAGAGCTGCCAGGTTTATTCTTCGGTAATGAGTTCCAAAGAAAAGGGCCTCTCCCGAACAACAGCCATTGCGGAACGATAATAGCGTGTAAGGAGCGAAATGAGCTCGAAGGCCGGAGTGTAGTCACTACAGCAATGTTTTTGGCCCGTATTTATCGTCCTTGCAACCCGGAAACTCATTATCTCTGAAGAGCGGAGGAGTTACAACCCGACAATGAAACACACAACATCCGGATAGCGAACGTGTTACAACCCGATCGTGGTTACCCGGAATATTTGGATAACGAACGTCTTGCAACAGATCAGCAACTGAATAGCAACCGAACAGCAACCACGGCAGCCTAAACAGCACCGTATGTGTCCAAGTCCCGCACATTTACGGATTGGAGATGGGGAGACATGCGGCTCCAATCCCTATCGGGTTCGGCCCGATCCGGCGAATCCCTGAGTTATATAAAAACTTTAATTGGATATTGTCAAATGAAAGGAAAGTCTACGCCAAGAAAGAAGCAGAACAATTGCAAAGGAATCGTGAATTGACTGAGAAAACTGCAGCCTCACGTTTGGAGATGAACACTTCAAAGTCAGTATTGGCATTAAGTAGAACACATACTCCTCAGAATGTTAAATAATACCCATGATGGTGCTTTCTTTGACTCCTCACCGGACTAATATGACCAGATATAGCGCTTACAATCACTTGTAAATTTTAATCTGCCTAGAAATAAAAATGGTTGTGCGACTGCTCGTGTACATATGTTATGATTTTGATAGCATGAGACTTTTGCTCGATTCTCTTTTGGTAGAATACTTCATAGTAGCTGACTTCCGAGAGGGGACCGCCCAGCTACTCACTTCCACGTCTCCTAGAAAAGATTATTCATTCTACGATTTCTAGAAAATCAATGATCAGCACAGCTCTTAATATACGTTTATCTCAAGTTAAAGAGGAGGACCTAATTCGTCCGTCCCTTACAAAACCGGAAACAGACAGTTGAAGAACATTTTCAAAACGATTGTGCTTTGGTACGCTGCGTTTTCAAATAGCTGAGAACGTCAAAGGAATCGACTTACACAACGATTCACAGATAGAGTTAGGAACAAGCTTCTATGGTATTGGAAGTGTATGGATCGAGAGAGTCCGCTCGCCTGTCCCATATTTCTGTACAGTTTTGGGAACAATAATTTGGTTGATTTTGTGAGCTTCCTTTGCAATTGTTCTGCTTCTTTCTTGGCGTAGCAGCCCAGTAACAGTTTTGTTAACAATAGTTTTGGGAACATCATGTAGGGTGAAGCCTTTCATGTTAGTTTGCAAAGTTTCATGAGATTTCATTAGACCTCCCAGAAATAAGGATGTTTTATTCAAGCCAAGAGGAAGTTTTCTAGCATTCTCACATAAAATTTTGGAGCTCAATATTTTTGGTGTAGTAACAATCGATCAAAAATGGAGCGACCTTTCATCAGCGAGAAGAGACAAGACGAAGACGGATTCCTTCGACTGTAGCAAACATTATTGAGCATCGCAGACAGATTTTAGGAGAAGAAAGTGTGCAAGGATCTAAGCTATTTAAAACTTCCTCTGAAAATTCTCTAAGCATTCATCTAGTAATTTTAACTTTCGCAGAACATTGGGTCTCTAAAACCTTTTCGGCGTTCAACAAGAAAATTCCAGTTGAATATTCAAAGAAGATTTTCGGGGATTTTGTAGAAAGCGAAAAAAACTTTCTGCAGTATCTTGACTGCCGGTAAGTAGCGAATCCACTGCCAGGATTTGAGGTCCCGAGCGCGGAGTAATGGGTTAGGAGGGGCAGATCTCCGAGACGAGTGCGACCGAACGCGGAACTTTCCTAAAGGGGTGAAAAAGTCTTGCCCAAAGTTCTATGCGATACAGAAAAGATCATGTCACCTAACCACATGCACGTAACCCCCAATGAAGTAGATAATTACAGCGTTGCTTTGTTCCACCCCTTTAGGAAACGAGCCAAGAAAAATGACTCCAGAAATTCAATCATGGATTTCAGGCTCGTCAATGAGACATCCTTTTTCACAAAATTGTATCGCTTCATGACAATGCGAATGCATTTCACTAATTCAGCCAGTTCGTAGACGGGTCTAGGGACTAGCTACTAGAATTCGTGAGAAAATCTGGCAGAACAAAACAACGAAAAAGAGTCTACTTCGGTGTTTATATACGGGTGATAAAAATTCTTATAAAATTGGGTAAGTCTAATAAAATGACAAGATGAAGAGTGTTTTGGTCTGCAAGGGATGTATATTCACTCCCTTTAAAATTTCTCTTCGGTAACTAGTCTGCAAGTTGTCGAGGCCGAAAACATTTTGATACACCCGTAAATCCCAGAAACCTCAAATTTCAATCCACTGCAACATTCAGGTTGCTCGATCATCGAAACAACGGCTTTACCAAAACCTGATAGAGATGCGATTCCGTTGATTTTTTCCGCACTGTAGTTAAAAAGAACTCTCTGCCAGGAGTAAGTTTAATGATATCACTAACCTGTTACCGTTAACTAAATTACGAAACATCTCAGCGCCGATTTATCAGGAAATGCATGATATTTTGAAATTCAATATTCGTTTTCATTTACAGTTCACTAACGAACAAAAGTGTCATGTCGCTGTCGTATGGGTCACCTGGTAACGGAAAAAGTCAGCATGAAGGCCGACAAATTCTTATCATTTAGTTTATTATTGGCAAGAGGAGATCCGTGCGGACTACTCTACGAATAGCCAGATCTTCATTGAGATTCAACTTTTTTTCGTGAACAGAGCCGGCACCGAGTATCTAATGTTGAGTAACCCAAATGCTTTCCCATCAGCTTGAAGGCAGCATCCACGACAATTTTGCTATCACATGTTCTGCTATATTGCTAGGTTTGGCGCTATAGTGAAAATGGATGTTGTGTTTAAATGTCAAATACTACAAAAAAGGCCGTTTTCATTGCCAAAAGTTTAGTCCGTTTGAACAGACCGAAATGCCCAAGCTTAAAATGAAGGCCGACAAATTCAAATCGAATTTTCAGAATGAATGAAGAAACTTCTCTGGATGCACTAGTCCGGGAAAATTGGTAGGGGTAAAACCTGAAGAACTTGGGGTAGAACCTAAAAATCGATAGATACCAAAGGCGCAAAGAACTGTTACTACGACAATCGGGTGTAGAACGTTATACCTGGAGTGGGCGGTGCTAACGGGCCCTGCAAATGCTCGATTGGATGAACCAACCAATCGTAGGGCTTGATCGCACTTCCCTCCAATTATCGCG
>KN726337.1:0-28132 GCA_000816745.1 Ancylostoma duodenale
TGTCATGAAGGCGGGGGGGGGGGGGGGCAAGTGGATTCTACCGTTGTTTGAAAATGAGATGATGTGATGTTCACCAGTTGCAAAATGCGAAGAAAAACGTCAAACACGCAGCTTACGTATTTGCAAGATCTCTTGTAATAGAAATACACGTTATTTTTGGAACGACACAAGGAACAACTGCTCGAAGGATTTACAGAGACACGGCTCGTTTGATGGAGATTTCATACGTTCAAATGAGAGCGCTTTTTGAAGTTCGCTGGACTGACAGCTTAAGGGCCCTTCTCTGCAGTGTGTTAAGAGTCTATCCCATTCTTATACAGTGTCTAGACAAGTTTGGTGCTACAACCCCAGCAAGTGCAGTTCAATCACGTGCCATTATTGCAGGTTGGATAATGAGCGATGGACCCGTCTATGTGTCAATGCTGCATGTCCTTGCTGTTTTGGACAAAGTTTCGTCTTTTTCCCAGAAGTCTTATGACTTAGTCGAAGAGTTTATAGAGCGCTTGACCACACGATCTCCACTCAGAGGATACAACCACGCCGACCCTACCCATGCTAAAAGCCTCGATCGCTGTTTTTGGATCAACTACTACACTCTGCCCAGGTTGATGCCAGAATCTTTACGTTCGTCCAATCTGTGCCAGCTGGAGTACCACCCGAAAAAGTCTGCAGACTTCAATCCTGACTTGTTCAATGCCTTCAATTCCAATGAGAAAAAAGAGCCCACTCGTTTGCGCCAGTTCACTGAATTTCGTCTGCTAGATCTTGAGGCTACTGAAGCTCAAAGGCTTCGATCATGGACATGACATGACACCGCTTTTTCATATCATCAAGAGGATTGGATTCGACGTCGATGACTGCGCGCGCGTAACGTTCCTTGAAAGCCATCAAGAATTCCTCTCCGCTCTCCAAAGTGCGCCGATTGCAACTTTCATGAAATCTTTCAGCAAGGATTACGGCGACAACATAACGTTCCGCTTTTTCGGTCAGCAAACACATACAGTGAACGGCAAATGTGATGGCCCATCCGTGGCCTCGAGAAGGACGCAGCGCGACCGCGCCACGCGCTCCAGAATCGGTGTCGTCTACTGCTGAGATGTTATTTCGAGGCTCTTTTTTTCCCGATTTGGTCGAAAATCCTTAATATGGGCTAGAAAAGCTGCTAGAAATAGCATAACAGCAGCAGAAAACATCGGTTTCGCCGCGCGCTGCACGGTTACGCGACGTCCTTCTCGAGGCCGTGGATGGGCCAGCGCCATTGACATCCACTGTAATTTTAAATACCATCGATTTAAATGGAGATTACTCAACTGAATTCCACCAATACGTTCCAAAGGATGCAACTCGAAAAAAACAGAGGGTACGCGGACTACAGAAGAGCTGGAGATGAGTACGACACGCAAGTTAGGAAACTCCAAATGGCAGAATCTACTATGTTGCTCACCAAATATTGTGCCATACCCGACCTAACACCTCTTCTAAATGATTTCTACTCCGAACTCTCAAAAGACGTGCGAAAAATTGGAGGATGGCCAAGTAGTTTGCCTGACGACAAGTCTTCTGCCGCCTGTACAAGACTCTGTTCGACAATGCCGATTCCTTAGATATGCCGCCTGAGGTAAGCACCTATATGATAGAGGAAAAATACACTTAGCCCTAATATTCCATCATTGGATGAAACTCATTTATATGTTTTTTGCTGTGTTATGTTTCTTCCGGCTTTAGATGGCGATCCAGAAGGAAACGTTTTCAACCGCTAATCGCCTAACTCCAGTATATATGTATTCATTTTCTACAAAAACACTCAACTCTATAATACAGTAAGCTTTTCGACTATTCCATACTGATGAGTACATCTCAAGCATTTCCGTATTCAGCTCTTCCGACATGCAACGTAATGGGCCTCGCATGCTCTCCGCCGACCCCGCTGAACTTGCAATGCAATGGACGGATCCTCGAGATAGTCTCGGTTTACGAAAGCATCACCGACCTCACCGTGGCAGTGAGTACAGTCTGCATGACGGAAGAGTGCGTTTATGAAAAGTGAGTCATTTTCCTCGTACATCCTGGTTTTTCTTTATCATTCAACACTTTATTGCAGACTAACTCAACAAAATGGATGCAATAAAGAACATCTTGGAATCTTCTTAGAACTGTTACAGCGTTTTCAAGGTGATTGGCGGATACGAAAAACGCAACACATACTGTGATTCGCCCAGCAGTACCCAACGCAAAAGAGAGAAAACCGTTCCCGATGAAATTTCCAAATCAAAGATTTTTTCTATCGGAGTTGACAGCAGTGACTGAAGCATAATAAATCTTGTCGGTGCAAATGTTGTTATGTTACGGGTAGACCTGAAAAATAGGAGTATATGTGTGGTAACGCTGCATGCCATCGATATTCCTCTCAAATCTGTCTTCCTCCCACATTTCGAGAAAATGACGCCGTTCTTCTCAATCTGAGTTCCACTGTCGTACATATCTGAAGAGATAAGAATCAAGTCCTTACTTGTGTGTTCACCCTTTTCCTGATACCTATTCACCTCAGTTGTATAGTGTAGAACTCACTTGTATTTACTAAGCACCTGAATCTGCCCAACGCCTAGTAATTCCTGTTGGCCAATACATCACGTGCTGCACCCTGGGTCGATCATTACTGGACAAATGGAGGGAAACGCAGGCAAGAGGGATGAGCGGGATAACGGTGGGCGAGTGGTGGGCAAACGGTGGTTCCGCTGTGGGGATGGGAGGACGGTGAGCTAATAGTGGGCAAATGGTGGTTCCACCGTAGGATGGACGAGTTTGGAGGGGCCAGCGTGGGATTGATAACAAGTGTGGGCTAACGGTGGAGTAAATGGGAGTGGATCTTATAACCATGGGATAGTCAGGGATAACCGGTGGATAACGGTGGACCAACCGTCGGTTGGCGGTCCACCGTGTGATAGTGGTGAGCCCACCGTGGTACGAAAGTTCAGAGATGCCCTTCCAAAATCGGATAGCTGCGTGAACATTCTCACCCGAGTGTTTTATGCGTAGAGATTCGTATACAATGTGCCGATTACATACCGAATTCCTTAGCATCAACAAAATTGAGTAGAACGTAACCTATAAGGAACGTATGAACAACAGTTCAAAAGGTTATTTCGTTTTGGATAGTACTGTACATGAATCACCCTTTTTCCGCAGTGGTCGAAGTTGGAGATCTTCGGCAAACTTCTTCGAAGCCGAGCAGTTGCAGTTTGAGCCCAATAATACAGTTCGGATTGAACTGTGCTATGCTAGCGCAAGGAAGCACTCACGAAACATCAGAACTTATCCAAATTGTGCTGCGATATCTCAACCCAGAAGTGAGTTGTTGCAGGAAGTTCTGTCGTCAACAGAGAGAATTCCCTGGTTATACAATATTAGGTTGGTGCATAATTAATGCGACTTTATTCGCGACTTCTTTTCTGGCTAAAATTTTCCTCTTTTTAATGAACTTTTCAACCATCTTTTTCTCTTTTCCGCTTGATGAAGGTGCTTTCGAATTCGCCATCGTATGCTCTATCAGTGCGGGAAAATTGAGATTGAAAGGAAAACAGCACAGTCATTGCGTGATCTCAGCAATCCTTTCGGCGAAGGAACAATCAGCGAAGCCATGTTGAAAGATGAATCATATGCACAAGACATAAGCTTTGCAGTTGAAGAAAGGTGTTGCCCATCAAATTTCAAGCACCAAGGAATTTGGACAGCCGTGGAAGAAGACGAAAGCTTGCTAAAGAGATTTCAATAGGGACCAGTCGACCATCGCTCCTCCTTTCAAAAAGCTAAGAAAAGCATGGGATTTGGCTGAATGGGCACCCGGGAATTCGCACAAAGGAACAAAGCCGAATGTGTTCGAATATCCAGCGATTTTCTGCAGCAAAACAAGGTTCCATTTCTGAGGAATCTCGTCAATCGAACCTCCTTCACTTCCACGCCCGTCAAGACTTCTCGATAGTCGAAATTTGATCGTCGGGCTCTCTTCATCGTCGTCTCATTGTCGGGCTCTGTGGAGATTGTACCGCCATATTTCAATTATCTGTTGTTTAACTGAAATTTCATTGAGGTGGCGAGATGATTGTGCCGTACTTCAACCTTTCCCGATGTGGTAGAGCATTCGATGCAGAGTTGGGTACGATATTCGATAGCACCTTTAACAAATAAAAAGGGGGAGGATTTTCACGAAAAATCCATCCAAAGAGCACCTATTTTCAACGAGAGAAGAAGTCGCGAAGAAAGCCGCATTAATTATGCACCTACCTAATATGCTAATGTCTGCTGCTTCATTATTATTTTCAAATGAAGATTCCTGTTTGGAAAACTACAATGAATGCTGAAGAACTGTTCCGCATCAACTTCTTTCCCATATTATGGAATCCTTTTATCCATATTTATGAAAAACTCAACTTTTACATGTGGAATCGGGCTTTATTAGACGGCTGCCGTTTCCACGTCTCCATGGAAACGTGTGCACCCAACACAGCTGACCTCCTGAACATAATTTATCTGTTGAATGCTGCAGGACCTTTGCATCACTTTTTCTACTAACTGCCGTCAAAATATGTGCGTACATGCATGTAGCTCTCGGATCTGCAATTCATTACGGATAAATACAGTGTTTTAGAGAATACTTTCACAAAATGCAGTATCTATTGTGCGTCGTTGTCTATTAGTTGTCGTTTTCAGTCTTCAAATGCTTTTTGGCAATCTTAGCGTCAGTATTACTGCTAATTCCAACTCGCTGTTTCGAATATTTTTCAAAGAAAAAGCATCACAACATTTGTAAATGGGGCGATATCTTTGCAGTTCGCTCGTGCACATCGGGAAATTATCCTCACCCCAAGCAAGAAAGGTGTCTATGTTACTACAAGTCATCAAGTTAGAGAGTCATCTAGAGTCCAGTTATTGTGTTCTCCGCTTCCCCGGTTCGTGGAAGAAAAGAATCAGTGAACTGTCGTAAAAAACTCTGTAGTTCCTAGTAACGATAACAGCTACACAATTGATTGGATTTGGAACGTAACACCTGGAAAGAGGAAAGCGCAGCACAGCTGAAATACGCATGAGATTGACCGATTTTACGAATTCACTAATCACAGAGCTCGAACCGCCCTCTCTAGGTATGGCCCTCAACACACTAGTTGATCGAATAGGTTACTGGATGAAGCTAATTGTAAGATAGAAAGGGAGAAAAAATTTGGGAGAGGACTTTTCGGCCAATCTACCATGTTCACTGAGGAATTTTACCAAGATAGCCCTTTCAATCAACAAATTAAATTTCTACATGAACTTCAATGTAAATTTCTCCAAATTCTTACTAAGCCAAGGACCCGTGATCCAGAAACCAATGTCGCCCAGGATGCCATCTTCTTAGAGGGGCATAGCATCATATTTTTCTGATTCCATCTCTCGAACTTGTGTTTCTACTTGTTGACATTTGTTTTTTTTTTACTATCCGATTCGCATTGTCAGTGAGAGTTATATTGAAAATGATCGAGACTGATACTAACAATCTTTAGTTGAAAACAAATTCTTGCTCTAAGCCATAGCTTGCCAGAATGGATTAATAGCTGGAGCAGGAACCAAACTTATTATGCGCTCGGCGAAGAAGGGTATGGAAAGCTGCGGTGTCCCTGACCCGCTTACATGTATGTATGCAGTGCCACAATAGATTCATCACTGCTTAAATAGTGACTAATTCTCCCAAGGGTAGCCCATATATTAAGTTGGACAATAAGTCCGTACGGTTTTTCTGAGCATTCAGTGTATTTTCACAAAGTGGACTAGTTGAACTGACTAGTTCTGAAAGCTATAATATCGGCAGTACCGCAGTACTTCTTCTCCACAATGAGAACACGTCCTTGCAAATGATCGTCTAATAATTCTACGAACTGTGCGTACAGGACAAGATGCATCCTCCAGCCCAAAATCGACCTCTCTGAAGCAGACATCCATTTCTGCGCTGTCCCTTCATCATTAATGGCTTCCACTTAGACGATGTTAACATCCCCAGCAGCTTGAGCTGCATTTGTTCCACTATTGTAGTGGAACAGTTGAAGATGTCGGAGATGTACGTTTTTGGCGAATTGGGGGGTCACATTTCATGCGACAGAAAATGAGAAGTGGCGGGAATCGGGACAATGGTCACAATGGTTATAATATTCATGAAGAACAAAACAAGAGTTAAAAAATGACCTATAATGGGCTATCGGAATTAGTTGAAATCCTCGTAAAAATTGAGTTGAAAGAAAAACGCACGAACTCATTGTCCAACCCAATGTGTGTATGACCGTTTCGATCACCTGCGTACAAGGTCAGGCGAAAAAAGAGCAAAAACTCAGCTACGACCAATTATATGGAGCGCAGGTGAGCTGAGGTGACCATGTTGTAAATGAGGCAGGAGCAAAGAAAAAAGCAGTGTATGGGGATTACTTCTTGGAAAACTTATGATATGCTGTTCAGGATGTCCACCATCCCTCGTAATATATGCGTACGTCTTGTTGTTCAGTTTTTTTTTTCTTGAGGGAGAACATATATAGAGATCTGATATTGAAACGACACTTTTGGCGGCGTTTACCTTCACAGCAATATTACCATCTGTGACTGTGGTTAGGTGGCAGGAAAATGTCTCGCTGATAAATCCTTGTGTTACTCGAGTATAAATGAAATGATAAATGTAATTTAAACATTTTTTTCTCAGTAGTTACGCCGAAGGATGTCGAAGGATGAGGAGAAGGACGTGCGCAGGACCTACTTGCTGCGGGTGGCCAGTCATATTCTCGGACTGAACATCGTTGAGGAAAAACTACGCCAGCTGCAAGCGATCGACGCGTTTTGCGACACCAATGCCACGGTTCTAAGTGTGGCTCTCACGGAGCAGGTGAATAATAGAAGAAAAAATTCAAAAAATACGCGATACTGAAGTGGCCCGGACTCGCTCGCACGCGCTACACAAAAGTATCGATTGAGAATGAGAACGGTGACATCAATGGAGTGTGTGGATACGCAGACAATCAGAATGTCAGGACGCGGATGGTGCGGCACATGCGAGCGGGTCAGGACCATTGGAATCGCCTATATTACGACATGGCAATTTTAAATGGAGGTAAGATAAATGCCTAATGGAAATGGAGTAAACTAATTTAGAAAGGAATCGACCTTTCAAATGCGATGAAGTCAGGCACGTTGCCGAAGGTGGTGTTCTACAAAACGCGACCAACTCCATTGACTACTGACAACTACAAGTTAATCGTTAATGTTATGTCAATGAATGGAGCATCGAATGAAGTGTTCTTGAAGAGTGTCCAGAACGTGAGCCTTCTGTTTTTTCTGCTTCTCATATGCTATCAGATTCTTTTGCTTGATGTTTCCACTAAAAGTTTGCGGAGTGCTTTTTATACGTACTAACTCTCCTCCTTATCAGACATTAAGTTTTCAGGTATTCAGCAAAAATATTTCTGAATCGCTGCAAACAACAGCCAATAAACATCTCCTGTCTCTTGTGAATGAACTGGAAGAGAATCTCCTGGCAACCGTCGATGGAGGAAAAAACGGAGGAGAAGGTGGGTCAGATATTCTCCTATCACTGAGTTCTCCTCACTAAATGCTGAGATAGGAAGCTAGCCGTGAGTAGGTCAAAGGCAACATTCGTGGAACTAAGGCCACCCACACTCCACATGGAGTATAAAATGCTGTATTGCTGTCGCAAGCGACACGAATTCAAACACCGACCAAGTTGTTAGGCGGAGGATGGCTGGCATAGCCTCTGCGCAAGCCACAGATAGTAGATGTGTAAAAAAGGATAGACGCCGCTTCAGCTAAAGCAATGCTGGTGGCTATATTGCACATGGAGTCTAGCCGCAACGTAATAAACTTCAAGTGAACTATTTTAAGGTGGAGTTGTCTCAGTACAAGATGAGATACGATTATGGAAATCGCGCAGTGGAAGCGCTGCACAGCAGTACAGCGAGGCGTTCGAACCACTACAAATCGCTGTGGACACCTCTGAAGTACGTAGGTTCAGTTGACACATGAGTCTGGCGCTCAAGAACAAAAGAGCACACCAGCAAATTCAGGACCGTTCGATTGACGAACTCATCAGCCTTGTCGAAGCGTTTGAAGACACTTGTGATGCGTTGTGGAACAGTCAGCCACCCTATCCAGAAAACAGAATGCGCAGCTTGATCCAATGCATGGGTGCGCGTTTTTTTTTTCAATTACTCTCAAGTGGATGCGTAGTCTCAAGCTTATTTAGAGCTGATCGTCATTCAGGTGACATTTTTCTAACATAAAAATTAGCATTATTAATAGGGGAATCTCAGAGAAAAGCTTCCTGAAAATTTCATAGCTCTATCGTGTGAATCTCTTGTGGGAATGTAAAAATTCTTGGATACTTCGATCACTCTCCTGATTTATTCAAATTCCCTTCATGAGAACAGAATTCATCTTCAAATATTAGCTGTTCTGAATTTCTAAAGAAATTGATAACACTAGGGATTTTGAGCTGTTGCTTCAATAATTGGAGTAAGAAAGAAACTCAACTGATCCCTTTTTGATGCAAAAGTTTTGAAGACGAAACAGCACTTTAAAAGGTACATGCGAGAAAAAAGAGAAGTCACGTATGTTTGAAGGATCCAGTTAAAGTAAGCCATTGACCGTTGACAAAAATAAAAATATGCAGCCACGGTCTGTAGCTATTCCTACATTTTTTTTTCTTGTTCTTGTGTATACATATTCGTGAATTTATCAACCCATTGTTTCTGTGTTCCTTATTTTCAAATGCTTTCATAATTACAGCTGCTATTTCCAAACTTCAACCCAGCTCATGGCCAACTTACCAGAGTCTGCAGGAATATTCACCCATGTTTTCAGGATCATTGCTCTGTGAACAAGTCTCTTCAAAGATCGATGCAGAAAACCTCTGGAAAAACGCAAATGCAGTGGAGCAGCTCAGTGCTGGTCAGTAGTTGAACAGATATTCCTAGGAGTTCGTTCTGCACGTGGCTTCACCGAGTGGGAAATTCCAAGAGTCTGCCTTTGTATGAGCTTTTCCTACCGCATAGTTCAATGTATCAGGTTGTTGCGAAAATAATTGCCGTTTTGGGGTACTCTCAACTAAACTTTTCTCTTCGTCCAATTTGAGCAACTTCAGCCCAGCTTATGTGAACATCTTATAGAGCTTTTTTTCCTCTTTCAAATGCTGGTTAAACATTCTGGCTAGCTCCTTCCTGAGGATTTTTATGAAGTCGCGAACAAATAATGAGCCAAAGCGATTTTCGAGTGATTATGTTTGATGACTTCAAACTCGATCACCCTTTGTCAGAGGGATGCGGTAATCTTAAATTTGTTTTAGCTTGGAATTATCTTCCCAATGGACAGCAAGCTGGGAATTTGCGAAGTTCTCTTTTTACGATTTTAAACTCAAATATAACCATGGTAGTAGTCGCGGGATGTCGCTAGACGATCAGGCGTTGAGGACAGCCGTGGAACCTAAACCAGATCTTACTATCCCGACGATAAGAGTAGAGATGGACGCTCACTATACTACAGTTTCAATGCATCTCACTTCAATCAACAGGGTACGAAAGGTGCGGACGTGAACACCACATGATCTGACAGGTGACCAACGTCTTACCTTGCGTGACATCTTTTCTAACTTGATTTTTCCGTCCCAAAACGACTAATTTCTAGACCATATAGTTACTGTCCATAATGCTCGGTTTTTGCACTATAACAAGAGATGCGAATAGGTATGGATGGAGACGATTTCCTTCTTCTAATTTTTCCCAAACCAGATCTTCTCTCTAGGGAAGTTGTGTCAGGAGTTTGGTGGTGCTGCAAAGGCATGCATGAATGCACTTTTCTACAACCTAGTCAAACGTTGAGAGCAGAGTCCTAGTATTGCAATTTCGAACTGAGACCCGCAAAATTGCTGTAGAAGTGGTCGGCAGTAGTGAACAAAAGTTGGTTTTCCCCTGCTCCAAGGTAGCGCTAAGCCACACATTCCAAATCTCATCCGGCAAAAAATGATGCAGTAACGCATCGAGGTTGTCACTTAACACCCTTATTCCTGAGATCATTACCCTACTGTGTATCGTTTATCCGAGCTCCAGATACAATCCTGTGACAGCAGCAGATTCCTGATCTGGAGCATGCTGAAATGGCCTTTCAAAAGTTTGCGAATTCTTGTGATCTCAGTTTTCGTTGTAGAGGGGTGCAATACTCACTGCTTTGTCGGGGAGGATCTACCGAATTGAATGGTTGCTAAGTTGTTGAAAACTATTGCGATTGAGCCGAGTTACAACACTTTAAATTGAAGAGTCCATTTCGGTAATTAATTTCGCAACAACCTAATATTAAGTGGGGTGAACCACTTGAAACCGAGAAATTTTAACCAGAGTTAAAGCATTACTTGTCAGATCAACATTGATCAGCAGAGGAATTAGTCGAAAAATTTTAACGTCTGTAGGAATCGCCGCATGCAGCCAATGGGACATTTCGGTGCAGTTAATGACAGGCCAGGTGTGGAAAAGACAGATGGATGGAGCATGGCAGGGCGACGCCGTCGACATGCGCTATCTGCAGGGATTCAAAGGCAGACTCGAGGAGGTGCGAATGCTTACAGATATGTGGTTGAAAAAATGTATGGAATTTGGTTGATGCTCTGAAGTTTAGCACAAGCATCAAGGAAATTTAACCTCGTGTAACCTTTTCGAAGTAAGCGATTATAGCGCCAACTCATATTCTTCTCTAATGAATTTGCAGAAAGAACTAAGCCCGAACAGCGTGGCACGTCGAGTACAAGGCCTGGCGGCACCTCCTCATGTAGCTGCCATCCTCAGTTCAACCGCTACTCGAGCTTTTCCACTTTAAGCAGCAATAAGTAATGATGGCAGCAATTGAGAGTAAGATGACAGCCTCTGGAAGCAGATCCGACTGGGCTTTGTACTCGACGTTTTATGCTGTTCAGGCTGCTTCTCCGCTGCATATTTACCAGAGTTCGTCAGGTTTTACAACAGAGATGTGTGTCATAACCCAAACTGAAGCACTGATGCGTATCGTACACTTTTCCAGTGAAAACGAGAACCCAAAAAGTCCGTTGAAGTTCGGTTTGTTAGTTGTTAGAGGCTTTTTTGAATGATGGGTGAGTTTTCGAATAGTTACCCATTGAATAAAGATGCTTAAGTTCTTACCGAAGGAATAGAAAACGGTGTCATTCCACCTGCTACTTTATTTTTAAAATTAATTATTTTTCACGACTTACTTTGACGGGGAAGGACAGTGATATTGCTTGTACCATTTAGTTGTTTTTCTTCTGATACTTTTACGTATCAGCGAACTAATGCATTGATGCGTAACGGTAATTCTTTCAGTAGCTCTCTTCCAGAATTTTTTAAACCAATTTTTAGTGACTTAACGATTTAACACTTATTTCGACTGCAGTAAACAACTGTGGTGATTAAATTGTTACGCAAAATCCACTATTCCGAATAATAAAATGAAGCAGAAAAATGTAAGAATTAGTGGAATTTGGAATTCTTGTGAGGCACAGTCCTCGGTTGGGATTCATGGAACTTTAACCACTTAAACCAGCGAGGCATGATTAGTTATTCTATAGACTGAGCAACATGAGGAGATGCAGAATGTGGAACTTACTTTGCTAATCTTGTCTCGCTTGAGTATACGTTCATGATTCTCATCCCCTGTAAGTACGCGACACTTTACTAATGCAGTAGGATCAAGACCATTTTCCGGTTGTGGGAAAAGAAGAAAGCAAGGAAGACACCCTCCGCTGCAGAACAACTGACGCAGCAAAAGTATCGACTGTTGTTAACCGTTTCAGTGCTCATGTTTTGTTAAAGGGGCAAAGAGGCTGTGTCGAGGCCGTTCGCAGAGCAATAAACTCGAAAAGAATTTTTGTATGTTTAGGTTCGATCGCTGAAGCAGCTTGGTCCACAAATAGCGCTTCTTCTGAATGAGCGAGGAGTCGAGGCAGAAGTTGAAAAAACCATCGAAGCTGCCATGAAGAACACGGCTGTGTTAGCCTACAACCCGTTCACGGAACATAATTGGAGATCGCGAGTTTTGGTAAGAGTTTCTCACAAATTGCTCCACCCGATTCTCAAGTTCTGTAGGCATAGTAAATAGATTTGTATATTTTTAGTAGTAGGGTTGAGTAATAGGGTTTCCAAATGATGATTTCAGGTAGCAGAAAAGGCGTTGGATCCAATTATCGACCGCACCATACCTATTCTTAGGAATCGCCTTCAGCCAAATAAACTGGAAAGCAACCATGTCGGCTCTTTTTCTGTGTTTGGTTTACTACTTACAATATTTCATATCAAGGGAAGATGTTAGATGTTGGTTAAAACTTTCAGCTGACGGCGGACCTAGAAAAGTACAGAAATTTTCTGTGCCGTACTAAAATTAAGGAGAAATTGCAAATGGAGAGGTAACCTTTTGTGCCTCTGGAAGGGCAGCTGGACTGGAAACGTTAGCCAATTCCTTACAGAGAAACACTACTCACACAGTTGTCTGGGAAAATCGTCGAGAAGGAGAGGGAGACGGACAATCGCATAAACAATTACACCGAGCAGGGCCGATTCCTTACGGAGATCGCAGCCAAAGTGGTTTGGATTCGGCAGCAGACTAATAAGGTAAACCCAGAAAAGCTTACCAACTGACAGGCTTCTAGGAGTCAATAAATATATGAAAAATCTTCGCACTCGAGAAGTGTCCCTTCACTGTTCTGGCAATTCTTGAAACAGCTTACTCTTCTATGGTCGATTACTCTCTCTCTTTCTCCCTCCCTCTCTCTCCCTCTCTTCTCTCTCTCCTTGCTCTCTGTTCTTTGCTCTTCTCTTGATACCCATCTTTTTTATCCTTTTTTTAAAATTGGGCCATGACAAATAAGGAGCAGATCTTGCATCGTTTGAATAGCCGAGGGCTTCTTTTAAAGACATGTGCTCCCATACTTTCCAATAAAATTCTAGCGAAAACACTTCAGAATCCTTTGCGGTCAAACAGTGAGGGGCGGTTTTCTCATTCTCTTTTCAAAGTAACGAAGACAATGAAAGAGATCTATTGTTCTAGCATATTTATTGTATGAAGATATGTAGTGTTCATCTTTTGCTAGATGTTCTGATCGAACGCTTCAATCAACGTTGCCATTCAGCTTGAGCACATGCAGTCGCTGTGCTCAGCACTGCTCGACGACCTTTCCGGTTACCCAACGCTAAGCAGTCGAATGAAGTCGTTCATGCAGAAGCTCAAAGCGGCAGAACAAGAATGCTACGACCAGTGGTGAGTGGAAAATGCAGCACACAGATATTATCCGTTATAACATCCAGAAGCTCCGCTGTTCAACATCGGGAGAACGTTTCAGAGATGACTTAACCCTCAGCTCTGCTTCTGCAGAAAGTCTTCTGGTCTAGCTATATCATGTTTCCTTAGGAGGATAATTCCCAAAAAAAAAAACCAAGAATAGCTGGGTTTTGCGCGTACGTATTTAACCAGGGATGGGCTTTTCTGGAATGATTTTTGCACTTTTCAGTGAAAATATTTTCTATGTTGTCTTCTTTTCCACGCAATAACTCGACCTGAACGCTAGAAACATTACAAATAGTGGGAGAATTGGGACACTGTAGTAGGTGTACTGGGGATTGATCCCGGAAACCTTGCGCATGAGTTGTTTTTCTTTAGTTCGAAGGCCAGATGGGCAAGTACGGTCATCTACAAGCAAGGACGGTCATGCCGCAAGCTTTGTTGAAATTATAACTGTGCGTTAATTAAAGCACAGGTCCTGCACTGGCACCCCTACATGGAATATCTATAGCTCTCGAAATCGACAATATACATATACATACGTGTAGAACACTCCAGTGGAATGGAAATGCTTGCTCGCTTCTAATGTTCTGATTGTCTGCGCATCCACACTTTCCATACAACCGCAGTCTTTCTCGCTGATGGTGTGTTTTGGTGTGTGCGCGTGCACTGTGCGTAGCAGATGTATGTACTATTTGACCAATTGTGTGTAAATAGAGGACTAAAAAAATAACGGACAGTACTATGAGCTGTTTTTCAATCAGATTCTCTATTTTAATTGTTGGGCTTTATTCATGTCTTTTTTAGAGTTAATACTAAATTCTTCGTGTGGTTTACCCACGTACAAATAAATGAATAAATAAATTCCTCGAGCACATTAAGTATTCTTACAAATTTTCAAAAATAGTCAATTTCTGAAGTAAAATTTGGATGCACTTATCGTAACTCAAAGCCTATAAAATTCGTATTCTGTTTAGGCTAACCTAGTATTTGCGCTGCAAATTTCGGCCATCCTTGGAGAAAAATCTTGTCATGAATGCCTGTACATATTACATTTGGATCTATTATATTAAAATATCAAACTGATGCGTTGGACCCATCTTCCATGTGCATTTAAAACAAATACGAATAGAGAATACGGACATAGGCATGCTGATATCTCTCAATTTCAATCGAAACATTAGTAATTAAGGTGCCGAGAAACCATCCAAGCCATCGACGATCCAACAGACTCAATCGCTCTGGAGACGAAGGGACGAATCATGGTGCTTGAGCAGAAGCGAGGCACTCTCAACGTCAACTACAGTGATCGTCTTATTAAGCTCTTGAAAGAGGTGCCGTCTTGGAAGTCCCAATTTTGTATGAGTCTCGAAAATACACAAAAAATACCCCTCAAAAGAGTCTTTCTATAATAAAACAGTCATAAAATTAAGGTGCGCCAGCTGGCTAGCCTCGGTCTTAATATTCCTTCAAAAATCATCAATTGCGTGAACCAAGGAGAGAAGTTCTACCGATTCGGTGTCGTGCTCAAGCAAATTGCTCATTTCTACAACACGATAGACCAGCAGATGCTCCCCTGTCAGCAGGTCTGGTCTCAAACTCTTTTATGGCATCTTCGAGCTCTACATATGTTTCTCACCCCAGGCTCTGCTGCTCGATGAAGCCATTGCCTTCGAGCGACTCGTAATTCCACGAAAGAACGAGGAGAGCGCCATCTCTCGGGTTACCTGGGAGGACCCTAAGGAACTCGAGGAATTCATTGCGAAGTTACAAGGTGCCTCCGATAAGTTGTCCAATCACAATAGGTAAGCGGATTTGCCCTTTCGCAACATTCCAGAGCGTAAAAGGAATTTTCAGACGACTTCGAAACGCCCACACCGAGATAGTGCACATGGTACTCGAACTGGTGAACCTCGATGTGCTCAAAGAGGTGAACAGATGGAAGGAAATTCTCGTCAAGATCAGATCCAAGGTGAGAAATTTTAGGTCAAAAACTTCTGTGGAAGCCCTCGGGATAACACAAACGTCAAAATCGAATGAAGTCATAGAGTAATTTCCACGGTGTTAGACTGAACGCCACCTTTTTCATTGGCTCAAACGTGTGGATGCTTTATTTGAGCAAAATTTTCGATAAAATGGTTGGAGTCATTGGCAGCCCACGAAGTGGCATGGTTTTAAGAGTAGCACCCAATTCCCAGACAAGTACAATTCCCATTAAGCAATCAATTCACAATCAGCCAAAAAAGGCAGTTCTGGAAGAACTCAATAATGAAATTAGCGAGAATCTGACCTATGTAGTAGGATGCTTCAGCTCACTGAGACCAATGTGCAGAGAAGGTACAGTAGTGTTGTGAATGTCTACTGTGGTGCTTCAACGCTAATACCAGTAGGAAGATACCGATATCTATTTCCTACTAGACTATTACTTATGGCTTTTCAACTACATACACAAAGCTTCCTCCCGTATGTTTGTCTGGGTTGACGTCATCTACCGTTTGGCTCAGAATCTGTTAACCATGCCTAAAAACACAGTACTTTCTCCGAATCTTGTTCGAGTGCATAGTGACAAGCTTCCCGACTCCACCGTTGACTCACAACATCAATTTTACAACAAGGCCTTGAATAATTACCTATGTATAAGTGTGTTACATATTGAAGCAAACAGTATCAGCTATCTCATTTTGATTGGCAATAAAATATAGATCGCTGCGTGAGTCTCAATTTGAATTCCTTCCCAAAGTTAGCAGTGTTACTTTGCTTTAATTTGCTACCCGGTTTGAGGATTTTTCAAATTTACTCAGAATAGCATATATATGCTCCATTTAAATAATATATAATATCGAATGTTCGATTTTGATCAAGTTGACAATTTGAACGTTCGAGGAAAACGGAGGACATACTAACCAAGAGGGAAGATACGTACGAAGATCTCCAAGGCCTTCAACTTTACGAATACTCGACTTTTTCGGATAGACTCTCAAGTTATTAATTGAACCACTTGTTCAGTTTCACTCCGATTCTAGGTATCTCTGTAATCTCAACTACCCCTTTTTCAGATTTCTGAGGAAGAAGTTGTTCATGGAGCCTCCAAAGAAAGCCTGCGTCCATGGCAGATTCATTGGAATTGGCAGCTTTATAAGGCTCGTTAGCAGTCTAGGATATCTCGTAGAATACCTCACGTTTGCTCGCAAAATACCAATTCATGCTATGTTTTAGGCCCTTCAACTGCAGTACCAATGGGGCATCGAAAGCCTACATGCGCAGATACCTCTGATTCATACACAACTGATTTTTGTGTGGGTTCTTTACTGAGAATAGCTCAAGAGCAGACATCCATGTATATCTAGACAGAGTTAACCTCTGAAGATGAACACGGATGCAATAATAATGCGATGCAATATTTACAGACAGCAGAAGCTTCAGCTGCGCCCTCCAATCGAAGAAATCCGAGCCAAATACTACAAAGAAATGCGCAAGCTTCTTAGCATTCCAGAAAAATTCAAGGGTGTAACGGAAGGCGAACAGGTGGACTAGTTTACTAACCTGATGGTTCTCGGTTAGAGATTTACTCTCACTGTATGCATTTTCAGGCAGGGAAATTCTTCGCAACGATGTTGGGAAAGAACGCAAGCCGTTTCCCCAGTATCTACGAAAAGGCTGAACAGCTAATGTCGACGGTAGAAAACGTGGACTCACAGTTTGCGGTGAATTCGATCTATTTATTTCTTATAGCAATTGCATCTCTCTTGACATGGTTTTGACAAGGCACTGCAGAACTACAAATGAGAGATGGATTTTCAGGATTGGCTGGTGCTGGCGCAGGTTGACCTCGAGCAGCTCATCGAGGAGAAGCTCAAGACAGCTTCTGAATGGGAAGCTCAGATGAAACTGTTGAAAATGAAAGGAAGAGAAGCGGAAAAGTTGCCGAAGTGAGTTGCCGTGCTCGGTTTCATGCGCAGTTGGCGGAGTCGGAATGACATAAATAATAGCTTCCAAGAAAAAACAAATTTTCTTTCAGCGAAATCCGACTCGAATGCATTGTGGTGAGCACGGCCGGAGCAAAATCGGCAATAGATGAACTGCTTCAGAGGCTTTTCGACACGCTCACGTGGACCCTTCGTTTGAGCATCAACACAAAGCTACAGAAGATTCAGCAGTTCCTAACACAGGTGATTTCATTCTCAGTACAATTCTATGTAGGAGATGATTCGTAAAGAATTTCCATTAGGTGGTTCCTAAAAAGAAATCTCTTGGCAGACCCCTATCGCACCAAACCACCGAACCATCCAAACATCCTGTTGCGTAGAATTTCTCTTTTTAGTACAGCGTGAAAAATTCACCGCATTTTTGCAGCAAACCCCAGGGAAATACTGAATGCAATCACGAATTCGCACCTCTGGGGGGAGGGGGGGGGGAGGGAGAAGAGGAATGGTTTGTTTTTCTTTTTCGTTCTGCGCTTTTCTTCCAATCTGTTTGAACCACATTTTGCGAATTCACCCTGTTACAAACGTCTCTGTACGAGATCTCCTGTCGCATTCCACTTTCCAGCAAAAGCACCACATCTGTCCTGCTATTTACACTTGGTTACAGCTAATTACGCATCTGGTTAGTGGCAAAAACCAAGATGATTCGGTCTCATTCGAGGAATCGACTCTACATCGCATACATGCTTCCGGACAGGAATTCTTCTTTAAATCTCGCGTAAAAATGACCCATTCAGCATTGCTGCTACTGAACCTCGGTGAATCAGAATAAGAGGAAACATATGGTAGGTAAGTAACAATTCCCGAAAATGGCCGTCTTTGGTAGTACCTCGCAGTTCTTCGGCAGCTTCACGGAATTCTCGAGCGAACTGTTTTATGGTTGCTTCATGAGTGAAATCGTTCATCGGAAATTTCGAGAGGTCTGAAAATTCTACAGGGGTCAAACATGTTTAGTGCATGTACGTAGATATGACAACCATACCTTCTTTTACCAGGACCGGGGAAGTAGCTCTCTGCACAAGATCAGAAATTGTTCTGACTTAGTGGGTTTGGGCCCCAAAGTCGCAACTTACAAAGGCTTCGAGTGCAGGGAGGAACAGGGTTGCGCCTCTTTCATTACAGTGTGAAAGCATCAAGCTAAAATATCAAGAAAGCGATTCTGAGTCAAGACCAAGTTTTTTTTTTTTAATGAACTGCCATGCTGGTCTAGAACGTATTTTTGAGGTCTATTAAATGACATTGAAAGGACTCATGAATTTGGTCTACGGTCCTGCAGTTCACTTTGCTTTGCTTCTACTATACTAAACTTCGTAAACGTATTATTTAGTCTATCATTTTGAAAAGGACCATAAAACAGATTTGCTTTGCCTTACTAGCTTTTTTTTCAGGCAATATCCGTACTGAGCTCCCGTCCCCAGTCCATCGATGAGGTTGCTGAGGCAAATGCACGTCACAACGAGTATGGAAAAACTAACAAAGAGGTAAGGTGGAAGTTGGTGCTTGTCTTCAAGTAATGCCTGCTCCCAATGTCAAGAGCCTGCTCAAATTTTCAGTTAAAATCTTCCTGGACTGTGTTGAACGAGCAGCACACACTGCTTCGATCCGTGGCCGGAAGTGGGGTTGATCAGATGACGTCATTGACGCAAGAGTGGGAGAAGTTTGAACTGATGCTGGACAGTCATCAGCAGATGATCAAGGAGCAGGTGATTTCCTAGGAATCCAGCAATATTGTAGGAACCTCGAACGTGCACCTTTTAAAGGTGGAAGTGCTGAAGTCGAATGTGGACACTAGAGTGAAGGCGCTGAACGACGATGCCGAGAAACTACTCGCGAGATGGAACCAATTCAAGCCGAAGAGCGACGCCCTACAAGGAGATCGGTTAGAATGCGTTCCGTTCACTATGGATGAGTCTCATTCAACTGGCATCGAAGCCGCCCTTATTTCAGGAAAGCATTATTGAACGCCATAGAGTTTATAAAGGAAAAACGGGCCGAGTACGACGAGTTGGTTGTCAGCAAGGAGAAACTTGAGTACGTGTATTCGCTTTCATTAAAAGAGGTTACCGAGTTCACTTAAGTATGTCTAAGATCCGCAAAAATAAAAAGAGTTACTACTCTCTCTACGAAACGCTACTATACCCTGCTTGGGATCCTCAGGGTTAGGTTAGATGCAGGAGAAGAGCAGTGAGGCCTTCACCTGATCTAGCTTGTGATCGCGATTTCTACACTAGAGAATGAAAAAATATCTCTACATCAATAGCTGAGAGAGGACAGCTCCACAAGCACCTTATCACCATGTTTAACGCAAAACGCTCCTCGCCCAGTTATAAGCTGTTGCATTAATTTGAATGTAATTTTTCAATACTATTACGAGCGGGTTCTTCTATGTAGGAGCTCTTTGATGATAAAACCAGTAAAATCCAATTGGGTTGAGCCGTGATCTCATTTCTCTACCTGCTGAAGTGGTTCCACCTATCCTATTTCATCCTGATTTTTTGCAATTTCTAACGTTTATGGTCAAATCTCGTAAAATATAATAGCACAATCAAGATGTTCCGAAATGGGCGTCATTTGAAAGTCGCAAACTTTCCACATCCTTTAGGAAGTGCAGTAGATCAAAAATAATCAAGGCGTTGAACGTCTTGGATGAGTTGGAACTTGTCCTTGATCGACTGCATTTTCCTCTTCTTATTTGTGGGCATTTTTCAAAGCACATCATTTCTCTTCCAGTAAATATTTCGACATAGAGTGAGAGTGTCACGAGTTTTGCAGGAAGGAGTGCGACCAGTTCGATGTCAGCAAGCCGGACTTCGCTGTGCTGGAACAGCTCGGCGCAGATATCCAGGAATATGAGGTACACTTTTGATCCTTTAAACCGCGTCTGAGATAAGTAACCCTGACTTTAAAAAATTAGATAGAAGCCATAATGTCCTTAAAGGAGAAAAGTAATGCTTCCTTCATTAAGAACAACTGGGTGATCTTCGAGGAGTTCAATAGTGAACTACAAACTCTCGCTAGTGAGGAATGGATCGTGTTCAGGTGCGTGGTCCAAACGAATCTCATTCCTTCAGTGTATTTTCGGGAAGTGTGAAATTCCTGTGCGCAATTCATTGTATTCCAGGAGCAAAACCTACCTCTTCGATGAGTTTCTGCAGAAATGGCTGGAAAAACTGAAGGCATCGCAGCAAACGCACATGGGCATTCGACTGCTGAAAGACATTGAGTCGTTCAGGGTAAGCGGCTCGTCTCTGAAATTTTTTTTCCGTGGTTACAATGTAAATAGGTCGTCTCTAAGCATTGACTACCCACACTTGTAGTCGAAACTTGGAGACGTGGAGTACGAAGGTAATAAAGTGAGCAAAAATCGACGAGCATCCAATTGTGTGGCTGTCACTAAAGGTCACGTGCTCGTATTGTTTAACCCCGATCCCATCTGAGAGGTGCGGTGATGGTTGAATTCGTCCCCAGAAGATCCATCTAGTAGTGTGGGCAACCTTGGAATGTTTACCATAGAAAAGTATTTTTCCCAAGCAATCGATAAATCGATCAATGTCATCAATGTTGTGCCGCAGTTTTCTCCACTTTTCACACTTTTGAAGCTATGCAGAGTTTTGAAGATGTTTATAATCAATAAAAACTTTTCTGATGACTTTGCGGGCGAAGCTGAAGGGCTCTTCCTGGAGAAGCGCAAAAATTGCATGGTTTTTCTTCATAGGGGCGAGTCAGAACGATACATTTGCAACGAGGGTGGGTGGCAAATGTTCCCCAACCTTCCAATATGGATGAACAGTAAAGCTAGGTTGCTGATACTTCCACACTGCTCTTTCATTGCTTTTGAGTATTATTCTCCTCTTTTTCGTAAGGGCTCTCAACAGTGCCGTTTTGGAAGTAATTCAGCAACAGTTATCTGATAAGAACTGTTATTTCGTATTCTAAATATGTATTGCAAAACCACATACTAAATCGGCTGTCTACTTCTAAAGAGTTATGCTTCCCAGTTTTGATCGGTTCACCCTCCTAATATATCCGGTGATGAGAAACTTTCTATCAATATAACTGGAAAAATGAATATGACGTTAATTGGGCATCTCTCCGCCCATATTTCTCTGCCATGCTGCAGTGGCAAGCATTCGATTTATCGATTAATCATTAAATAATGTAAGCATAGGATTTACTCTAGATTTGCATCTAGAAAGATGTCTTGAAACGAATTCAGCCATAGCCACAGCTCGAGAAGCGCAAAATGGTAGGACCAGTAGGACGAGTAGTGAGTGAAAATTATGACAATGCGGTGGTGACAAATCTTCAACTTTGCTGTCGCGTGAGCGGTAGTGTAGCACTATTTATTCGTCACTTGTTACTGTTTACGCTTGTACTCGCTTGTACTTTAAGGAATGTAGTGTTTTCTCTAGGAATTCAGTAATTGCCTGAAATTCTGCCGCGGAGAAGTGCTCAGCACCGATCACTGGCTGGAGATGTTCAGACTGCTCCAACTGCCGAGGTTTGGTGTGCTAATTTGTTCGACTAAATATGTATGTAAATGTTGCTGGGAGAACAAAACAATTGGGAAGTTCTAATACGTAAGTCGGGCACAGTCCATGGATGTTCGGCATGAGTTTGAGAAATGAAAGCCTTTAGCCTGCATGAAGAAGAATTCTTTTAAAAAAATGCTTCTACTCCAACACACAGCACAGGCATTGCTACTGAACATTACAGAGGCACGACATTGGAAAAGCTTACCTTCGGAGATTTGATATCCGTGGCGCCAAACGTTGTGGCTAATGTTGAGCAGCTGAAAGCGCTCAACGCTAGGGCCCAAGGCGAGGTTACTATACGAGAGGCGATCCAAGAGCTCGAGATGTGGGCAGCCCAGGTGAGATCTTCCTGCATTTTATTTTTATAACGTGTTGCGGACTGTGTTGCGGCACCAAATATCCTGCACATCCAGGAGGCAATTACACAGATGTTTGAGAATATAACTGCAATAAATGCACATAACTGTTCACATAACTGTTCACATAACTGAATATGATAACTGTTGGGCAGGAGCTGTTACCGACTAGATCCCATGCTGATCGTTTCTGTTTCCCTCTGCCAAAGAGGACCTGTTTTACATACATCTCTGGCAAGTGACAGGGACGAATGGAAGTATTGCTGACGCCCGTTCATTTCAGTACAAGATCAATGTCGATGTAGATGTGTAGCAATACCTAATGCCTTTTCCTACAGGAACTTAGCGGGCACTTCTTTGGCATTACAGATAGCGTTTTTTTTTTGCTGCAGTATCAGAGCTCAACAGCGGTTTGTTTTCAGGCAGAATTTTCGTTCTCTGATTACAAGCACTCCAATGGCAGCATCATGAAGGTGATCCGCGAGTGGAAAGAGTCGATCAATTCAGTGAGTCGTACTCATTTGAAAGTTGCAGACAGTCGCTTCGGCGATCGGGCGTTAGATTGCTGTTATACTCAGCGTGGAGTATAGCCTGGTGCATTGTCGTCACCAGCAATATCGATTCCGAGATGTATCGATTTTATGCGATTTCACTAGATATCGATTGGCAGCGATAGTCGTTTCGTATCAAAACCGATGCCGTTTGAATGATGGCTGCGCCGGTTGCTATACTCCTCATGTAATATAACGGCTGCCTTAAACTTTTACTTTCACCACTTTAAATTTTTATCATGAATTTGACACCAAATAATTGCTATCAATTCTGGGTCAAAGACAGCCAAGCACTGCTTCAATCACTGAAGAACTCTCCCTTTTATGCGCAGTTCAGTGACAAAACGAGCATTTGGGAGAAGAGGTGAGAACAAATAAGTGAACTGAGGAGTAGTCTAAATACCGTGACGGTCCAGGCTCTCGGATCTCGATGAGTACTTGCCGCAGATGAACGACATTCAGAGGAAGTGGATCTACCTGGAACCGATTTTCGGACGAGGAGCATTGCCGGCTGAGGCGAGCCGCTTCGCACGCGTCGACAGCGAGTTCCGTCTCATCCTCAGTGGTGGGTTTGCTTGCCACATAAAACATAATGAAATTGTGCGAGAAACAAGAAGAAAGTAGAAGTAGATGGAGCAAAGGTCTTACTTAACCTTGGTATTACAAATTTTAAGCTGTTGATATCTCAGACAATTTTTCGGAAGGACCGCAGCAGAAAACCGGAGGAACTGACAGGTGACCTGCGGTCTTTTTGGTTTCCTGCTGCCTTTCTTCCGAGTAGCTGCTCCGGTCCTTCCGAATAGCTGCTGCGATCCTTCCGAATCGTTCCCCATACAAATCTGTTCTGCTGCGGTCCTTCCGAACCACTCCAGCGAGATTCGAAAGGACCGCAGCAAGAACGTTCTGCTGCGGTCCTTCCGAAAATTTTTATCTCTGCGTCTCACGCTTCTTAACCACATGAGCGCAATTTCTCTCTGCTGCGGTTCTTCCGACGTTTTGTCTGAGATGTAGTGATGCACTCGCGACATATCTCGCGAAATGTTCACGAACTTTTTACGTCAAGCCACATGCTTGTGGATCTGTCATTAGGTCCTGCTAAGACATTACAGGTCCGGTGACCACCACGGATTTCCTTTGTCTGGTTTGTGGATCATGATCCTACATGATAGGCGTTTTTAAATCAAATGAAAAGAAGAAAATTAAGGGAAAAATCGTCATCGTTGGAGCGCTGGCCGGCGGTGCTTCTCCTCCCTCCCCCAATCCCCCGCTCCCAACCTCCTATTTTACCAAAACGATCTTATTAATGGGTAATGGAGTTCTTGGACGACAACACTTGCTACATCCCGAACAATTCAAAGAAGAAACAGACTTTGAGGACTTTCTATATCTTGAAGGCTAACATGTCGTGAGGAACAGACCTCTTCGAAAACATGCTTTGAGAAAGAAGAAGTTTTCGTCACTTAAGTTGGAAAAGAATGAGGCATTTTTCTGGGAATGAAGCCTTTTTCGAAGAAGCTCAAAACTTGCGGAGCAATAGGAACAGTTGAACGTGTAAACGGTTCGTACATAGTTTGGATAGACAAGAAACACGGTCTTTTAACTTCGACGATGCAGTATGCAGCGAGAGTCGAGTCGTTAGAAATCTTGGAGCTGCACCCTTGGTCGTTGTGTAGCGGTTACTGCACCCCGAGAAAGGGTGCAGATCACCGAGCGTTCATCTACATAGATCGCCGATTTGAGCCAGGCCTAGCCCTCGGTTTTGCTTCGCTACCACTACATTAGGCATTTTGGTGACTGCTCGCAACTTGCTGTCTTCAGATGTGGTTCGTGATGCTCGTCTGGTGTCACTGTGCAATCGTCAATCGCTCAGAAAAAGCCTCGAGCTCGTTACTGACCAACTGAATCGCTGCCAAAAGGCGCTCAACCAGTTCCTTGAGGTTCGTTTTAGTTAAGCTCCTCACAACTTCTTGTCGCCAAACATCAAGTGAACTCGTTTTCAGGAGAAACGCTCAGCCTTTCCGAGGTTCTATTTCCTCGGAGATGACGATCTTCTCGAGATTCTCGGGCAATCCACCAATCCTACCGTCATTCAGTCACACTTGAAAAAGCTCTTCCAGGTACTTTTTCATTCTGTCGGGTATACTCAGTTTGAGAGTCGGTCACGCCTTCCAATTACGAATCGCATTACCATAGGTTTAAGTTCTCTCCTTCATGGGAGCATCACCCCTGTCTGAGCCTATTTCATTGCTATTAGTCCAGTTTTCAAAGCAGTAACACCTCCTCTCATTCCAGGGAATAGACAAGGTAGTGTTTGGACCTGGCAATGAGACCATCTCAGCTGTGTTGTCTGCTCAAGGAGAAGTGGTGCAGCTCAGCAGACCAGTACGCGTTGTCGCACAAGTGGAAGTTTGTAATTTGGTTTTTAAAATTTCGTAAATTGAGCTGGACATACCAATAATTTGAAACATTTCGGGTTTGGTTACAAAACCTATCCGATGAGATGCGATCGACATTGAGGAAGCTGTGCTTGGAGGCGATTAGAGAGGAAAACGTTGATCCAGCCAGGTCTCGGCAGCGTTATGAATATTCTTTGACTTGTTGCACTTGCTATCAACGTCTGAGCTTTCCTAGGTATCCGTCACAAGTGCTATGTCTCGCAGAGCAAGTAAGGTTTTGCCGGGACTGCGAACAGGTACATAATTTCGCAATCGTATGGTAGTATTTTTGTAGAAAAACCTCTTGGTTAGCAAAGCCGATCCAACGAAATTCGAACTCTTTCGAGGAAAAGTCACTTGCTTGAGTTGTTCCAGGTCCTGGACGGATCGAAGGACTTCAACAAGCTGAAGTCAGCTCTGCAGGACCAGCTCCGAGCCTACACGAACACCAAGGTCGAAGACGTAGTGCTTGATCTCAAACTGAAGGCGCTCATCCTCGACATCATCCATCACATCGATGTGGTCGAGCAGCTTGTCAGCAACAGTTCTAGGTAAGTAAACTAGAATTCAAGCATGGGTCATGCTTTCCCCAGCGACCATTTCCAGCTCCACACAATGCTGGACGTGGCAGAAGCAGTTGCGCTTCTACGTGGTGGGCGATGGAGTCGTAGCTCGACAGGTCAACAGTGAATTCGCCTACACCTACGAGTATCAGGTGAAGAGAAAGCCGGCGATTTCTAGCACTCAGCGTATTCCTTGTTTTCAGGGAAATACTCCGAAGTTAGTCCACACCCCACTGACAGACAAATGCTACCTCACGCTCACACAAGGTTTGTAAAGAATTTGTGGATAAAGTGCATTATTTTTTTGGGGATAGCTGTGTTAGTGGCGTATGCAAAAATTCCACATGTGTTTCTTACCTATAAGGTGTTGTTCCAGCGATGTCCATGGGTCTCGGCGGCAATCCCTATGGGCCTGCTGGAACTGGCAAAACAGAATCCGTAAAGGTAATAAGAAGTTTACACCAATTTCGATGTGAGCCAGAGTTGTTAGGGTTTGCAAGTTATAGAAATTTGTCAAAGATTCCCTTCGTACTCCTTGATTACTTGAGGCGCTCGCTTCACTTTTTGGTCGACAAGTGCTGGTGTTCAACTGCGACGAAGGAATCGATGTCCATTCTATAAGGTCTTTAATGAATGTAAATTTATGAGACTGGAAACGAGCCCTTTTTCAAACACTTTTTTCCAGTCGAATATTTGTCGGAATCGTGCAGTGTGGTGCTTGGGGATGTTTCGATGAATTCAACAGACTGGACCAAGTCAGCCTTATCATCTTCATCGAACCTCTGGCGATCGTATATGCTTCCAGTTAAACGATCTTTGCTTACAGACAGTCCTTTCTGCTGTATCCATGCAAATCCAAACTATCCAGGACGTCATCAAGTCAAAGAGTGGTACCTGTGTCCTTGGAGGAAAAATAGTAGGCGAATCCTTGTTAAATTTCTTACCTTGAGCGAAAATATCCACAAACAGGCCACGGTTGACCCCAACGCGGCTATATTCATCACTCTGAATCCGGCAGGAAAGGGCTACGGCGGAAGGCAGAAGATGCCCGACAACCTGAAGCAGCTGTTCCGCCCAGTCGTCATGTCGGTGCCTGACAACGACGTGATCGCCGAGACCATCCTCTACTCCGAGGGCTTCACTGAAGCGCGCATTCTGGCGCGGAAAATCGTAGCTGTATTCACTTTGAGCAAGTGCGTTGTAGAAGCTGTTCTAGTTATAGTTGTGGCCGTGACAACGAGAACGTTTCCTTTCAGGGAGATGCTATCCATGCAACAACATTACGACTGGGGATTGAGAGCGCTGAAGGTGTGTTTGTCAGACCTAGCTATAATTACATGAGATTCCATTGGAGTGGACCCGGTCGCATGCGGTGCATCACCTGTGTGAACATGTCTGAATAAGAAGCATGAGAATGGAAGTGAAAGAGCAGCGTAATTTCAATGGAATTTGTGGATGCGCAGATAGTCAGAGCGCCACGTCGCTGGTGACGCTACGCGTGCGAGCGGGTCCGGTTCATTGGATTATACTGTACACGGTCATTCTTCCCATAGAGCCTGGCCAAAACCACACTTTATCTGAACTTTTCTGCTAAGGTTGTGCTACGTGGATGTGGCGACCTGCGTGCTTCAAAGCCTGATGCTAGTGAGACCGAGATCGTGGTGCAGGTGAGCCGAAAACTCGTGATAAAAATTTTCTAAACGGAAAGGGTAATTAAGCTGTTCTGAGCCTAGTCAAGGAGAGGTTTTTAATCTCAAGTTTCAACTGCTGATTCTCGGAAAAAAAGGACAAAAGTTCCGAGGAACCGCAACGCTGTAGCGTGCTATCCTACCCCACCACTAGGCACGTTACTTGCGAAAAATATTCGTTGCACGCAATTTTTTTCGTTGTGAGGTAATTTTTGGCCATCCTATTTACTCTTGTAGCTTACATGAATATGAATCAAAAATAAAAGAATGGTCGCAACTATATATGTACATACAATCCATACAAGATTGCTCTCGTACTGGAAGGTCAGTTGCCCCACATGTCCACATACGTAGAGGATTCCTGCCAGAAACTTCATTAGTTCCCATCTGGAAAGGGATGAAGGAAGTATGAACAGCAGATTTTGCCAACAGTCTTGAACATCTGTACCTTTTGAGGCTCTCCTTCTCAACACCCTCTCGAAACTTACTTCGTCGGATTCGAAGCGATTTAATGTACTGATCGACGACATCTTCTCAACCGTGAATAAAGAAATGGCAACGGTGCGTTTCTATACTGTCAATACACTGTCTTGTTGTTCATTTTGGCTATTATGGTCACTTAGCATATACGTATACGGCAGTGGCGGACGCAGAAAGTGGGCGGGAGGGGGGGGGGGGGC
>KN726337.1:33388-54696 GCA_000816745.1 Ancylostoma duodenale
CTAAACACCTTAGTACAAGTGTGACAACTGCTTTCCATGAATCTGTCACTGAAATTACTTTACTGATTTTTCGCTCACGGGTTGGTCGAAATTATAGGTATTCGCAATGAATTTTTCGGCAGTAGCAATTGTCCTCATCGGTGAGAAATTGCCGGGGTAGTAAAACACCCGAGCGAAGCCGGGTATGCCGTCTAGTGTGAAATAAAAATCAACAAACAATGAACCTTAACTAGTTAAAACTTTTCCATGCAGTATTTGCACATGTACTAAAAAACGAAATACAATTAAAGAAAAAATACAATTAAAGAAACAGCGATGAACAAAAATATAGGAATAAAATTGGAGAACATAACATCGGTTACTAGGTATTGATCTGCGATTTTCTTAAAAAAATCCTGGTTTTAGGGCGATCTAGCGGTCTGAGTCTAGTCGGCTCAAGGCTTTAACATGATGATTGCCTGTAGAAGCTAATTATGTTCAGCTGTGGGCAAGACTGGTATTGGTTTCTGGATTTTCTAATTTCTTCTCTAGTATGGCACAAATGAAATGCTGGCGTTCCTACACCAACTGCTCACCTATCAAGGTTACTACGACGAACACCTGGATTGGATTGGGCTGGAAAACATTCAGGTGCCTTATTCACCCACTTGCTTTTAAGCAAAAGTGCTATACTTGCCTTTTTGAAGCAATTGAACAAGTTTTGTAGATAACTGCCTCCATGGCACCATCCACCACGCATTCGTCTATTCCACCCCGCCTCGTTTCGCAGATGAGGATGCTCGCAATTGGCTACCCGTCCGAACAAAATCTAAATGCCATCTATTGTGCTTACCTTATGCCGATCCTGGAGGTACACAGGAATTATTTTAGCAATGGGGCACCCTCCAATCGGCTCGTTATTTTAGCCTCCCCTTGGCTCCTCAACCCGAGTGGAAGCGATGGCTTCTGCAATGGTTCGGCTCTACGAAGAAATTCGCTCGAACTTCCGTCCTGCGGATAGAGGTTATTCCAGCTTTGGTCTTAGTAGCAGTAAGGAGAAACGAAATTTTTCAATAAATTAACCGAATAAACAATCTCTGGCATTCAGTGCTTGGTTCTACACAAATATCCATGTGTCTTAATTTTCCATGTTCGGCCACACCTTCTTAGGTGTATCGAAAAGACAAACGAAGAATTAAATAAGTGAATGGTATTTAGGTCACTATATATTCACACCACGTGACCTCACCAAGTGGACACTAGGGATCATGAGGCACGAGCTTTCGGATGAGTTAAAGGTGGTCGAGGCTGTTGCTTTCGAGTCGAAGCGGATCTTCAAAGACAGGTGCTAATTTCTTTTCACTGAATCTCAGGCCGAATGCATGTCCAGCTCACTCATATACTCCAGAAAATCTCGATTTCTTGAATGCAGATTTTAAAAGGTGTTGTACATTGATATCTTCACAAGACCAGACGATGGGGATAAATTGCCATTTTTTATTTTCTCTAAATTTTTAGTACGTGATGTCTCATTTATATTGCATATATTGCATGTTCATATATTTCTGTTTCCTATTTCATTGTCTCATCAACTTCGACCCCGAACTACAGAGTATTGTGCTATTTGAGTGTAGGTACTTAGATTCTGCAAAAACTACAAAAAAACCTTTCTTTTAAGCTGGAATTCACTAAAAGATAACCAGTCAAGCCAGCGATATCCAATGTTATTGGTTTTGATGTGTGTAAATGCGAGTAGACCATACAGGAGAAGGTCACACACCTTCGCTCGGGTATGAGGTTAAGAATCCTATCTCTGAAGGCACATTAATTTGGGGCAGAATAGACGATGCGAGTGATGGTAGGCGGACCATTGCGGAGATATTACTGATGCTATTCTTTTATTATCTCTTTATTCGAGGCAGACAATATTAATATTTTACTTTGCTAATATGCAGGAAAATCTGCTCTCTTTGGAGAGATATGAGTTCATAGGAACCAGCATAAACAAAATTGGAGCAAAAGAAAAAATAGCAGCAACCAGCAACCTGATGACCGAGAATGCACACTGTGATGTAAATACAATGACTGCACAGGCGACAAGAGTGTCGTAATGATGACCTGCGGAGAGCGGGTCTCAGCCTGCTATATGCGATCTCCCATTTTCCGCTTCAAACTGTTCCCATATGTGGAATTTAAGTAAAGAACATAGCGCTTCCGTTAGCAATAAAGGTCGTAAGCGTAAAGAATGTTAAAATATCAATAGCTCAGCGTTCTGCTGTGGTTTGTTCGCAGTAATTAAAACACCTTTTTTTGAATATCCTTAGCGCATAGTTCCATAAAATCCTTGCGTTCAAGGCTCGCCCACGAAGATCACGTGCTAAAGTTCGAGGAACTGCTCGCCTACGTGATGCCGACTGCCAGGAGGGAAGCAGGTAATCTCTGGAACCATTAGTACAGTAGTATTCAACTCATCTTTTTCCCTATGTGTTATGCAATTCTTTTCGGAGACAATGTGTTCTCTTTTAATTCAAAAGCAACAGGATGTTTTTCAGACAATGTTTTTGTCGCCAATGGCACGGTCGTTCCCTCTCACAATGTCACCGGACTACCGCTTGTTCCCTATGGGAAACGAGACTACCAGAGTATGCTGCAGAAGGCTGTCAATCGCTATGGTTTGTTTTGTTCAAGCCACAATGAGACATCTCCTTCACCACACGTTTTCAGAGTTCGAAGTTGCGAACTTCTCCAATGCGCTCACTGACGAGATGTGCGAGTTGTGTGCGAAAGTCGATCGTGCGCTGACAGCTCCAGGTTCACCACAGTGTTGTTGTAGTGTTCAAAACAGCCTTGCATACTCATCTTCTGCATCTCAGGCGGATCTCTGCTCCTGGCTGGGCGTTCCGGACTGGGTAGAGCGGATGCGATTCGTCTCGTTGCGAACATGCACCAAATGAACCTGTTCACTCCCAAGATAACGCCAAACTACGGACAGAAGCAGTTCGACCAAGAACTCAAAAATGTGAGAGGTTTGATATGTTTGCTTAGGATCACAGGAATGCACGCTAGGCAGCGGTGCTAATTTCCAAATGAATTGTCGGGAATTAGAACTAGTAGAATAAACTTGTAACTGAAAGGATTGTTTAGCTGGACTCCTTTTGGACGAATGAATACTATAATGGTTTTGTAAAAAAGAGGCAAATAAAGACAAAGAAAAACGAGATAAAATGTTACTGTCGAATAAGCGAAATATGGTCCAAGTATAGGTACCAACTTCACCGATGATAGGTACGTGGAGATGCTTCAGGTAAAAGGGTTCTATTGAAACATCCGGATACCAGCGCAGGGATCCGTGAATTACGCCATCGAAATGTCATAGTTTTCTCCAGTGAAATATAATGGATACATTCTATTTGAGTGAATCAATGATGACCATGATCAACCAACAGTCGCACGGAGTGATCAAAGTAGTGAAGCCCATTAATTTTTTCTCTACTAACGGACCCACTCGTAGACGCTCGGAACCTCCCCAAAAGTGTTCATGAATCTTTCCACAGGAGGCTGCTATACCACAATATCTGAGCTTACAAAGGAACAGCTACGTACACATATTGCACAGGAATTTTTCGGTCGTCCAAATCACTGTACGTAAAGGGAGACGCTGGCGTTGTCTGATCTATGAAAAACAGCGTAGCTGGCAAATTTCCTACTCCTGGGCCTCTGCCGAAATGGAGAGATTCGCCATATATTTAGTTCCCATAGGCTACGATTTCATACGTCGTGCTCCTAGCAAAACAGCGAGAACTATAAATCTGTTGCAGGTGATCCAGTCAGCCATCTCCAACAGCGAGCATGTGGTGCTCCTCATTGAAGACTACGAAATCCTTCGGTCCAGTTTCCTCGAAGCGATCAATTGCCTCATATCCAGCGGAGAAGTCCCAGGATTGCTCGCTCCCCAGGTATGGCTATAAAGTCTAGAAGCCTACAACGATGTCTTCGTTCACAGTCGCTCCAGAAGAATTAAGTGCAAGTTGTGCAGCTTATAGGAAAGCAAGATCTTATCATGTCTGGTCTAATGAAGGTTCTACAGTTGCTCCATAGCAATTTTTTCCACGCTTTACATATTTCATTGTTAATTTTCAACTGACGTGGTTGATGCTTCCCTAAGACGTACCGTATTATATGCAACGTTCCCTCTGAGCAGATTGAAATTTGCAGGAGTTAGACTCGCTCTCCGCCGCCCTTCGCGATCAAGCGAGTCAGGATGGCTTCCAAGGGCACATGCAGCAGTACTTTGCTCAGAGTAAGACAGCAGTTTGCAGTTGTATCATCTCTCTGTTTAGCGTGACATCTTTTAGAAGAAAAGAATGCGAGGGAAGTGATAATTGTATGACACCGCCCTTTTACTACATACATCTCTTTCCTTTGTCTAGTTTCGCAATTTTCTGGACCATTTTTCAGTGAAGTTGTCACAGTGATTAGAAACCAATAATTTTCATCACCAACAAGGAAAAAAACTACAATAAAGTACTCAATAGAGCTCTAATCATAAGTCGTTGTATTACCTAAAGATGCATTCCAGCGTACGTGCAGTCCTAGTCATCAAATTGCGTTCTAAAACATTGTGTAGCATTCATAACGTTAAGGTGGCAAAGGCCTAATTCTTTTTGTTCTCAGTGGATCAGAATGATTTTGTAATTTGCTGTATTCTCGTGATAAATATGGTTCTGTTTAGGAGTGAGAGCTTTGGTGCACGTCGGCCTCGTTCTGGACACTGACAGCTCTGAGTTCGAGCTGAGGATTGCGGCTAATCCAGCTCTTTTCAAGCTGTCAAATGTAATCTGGCAGGACAGTTGGAGTAGGAGCACTCTTGCACAGGTGACTTACACGATTTATGTTTTTAAAGGGCGATACGAAAATATATCTGAGACGGATACTATTCGGCAAACTACTTCACCCCGAAAATCTCGAGGATTTTTTCACCCAAGGTAAAACGCCGTTTCATTCTGGAAATCTCATTCGTTTTCTACCGTGACTCCCTTTGAAAGGTTGCGACACGTATACGGCACACACATACAGTGGCGGATTCAGCAGTCGTAATTGAAATATAGCAAAGAAACATTGAAAATAACAGAATAAGGGATCAAAAATAGGGCAACACCTAATATTTATGTGTGTATTTTGATTTCTATAAAGGCAATTTTTGGAAATGTAGCGGTCCGTATCTTGCAGAATCCCCCAAAACTTTGCAAAGGAAAGTTATTTTATAAGCAGAGCACGTTTTCACCACCATGTATTTCGTGACCCCTTGCCAATATTGGCATTTGCATCCAGTTTTCTATGGCAAACCCAATGCAATACTAAAGAAATGGCTTAAAAGAATTCTCTTGAAGTTTTTGGGGTACAGGTGGTCGAACAGTACTCCAAAGTCTTGGAAGAGAAAGCGAATAATTCTGCGTTGAAAACAATCTCTTCAGATGCCTACGCTCATCTTGCAGAAGAAAGGAATGAACGTTCCCGATGACACCAGCCAGATGTTTAGGTCTTTCCTCCACGAACAAAAGTACTCGTTTCAGATAATTTCTCTCTTAACAGCGTGTTTTCAGCCATCTCGAAACTATGCTCCCTCCAGCTGTCCTGTCTCCCTACAAATACCAGCGTTGCATCGAAAATTACGCTTCCATCTATGAAAAGAAGAAATCTGCAATCTCAGAACGCCTGGATCGTCTGAAGGTCCCACTGTTGGATCTCACAACTCGCACTCCACTCCTAGCAAACCTATTTTAAGGCCGGAGTGTCGAAGCTGACCGAAGCGCGAGAGCAAGTGGCGGTGATGCAGAAGAAGGCAGCCAAGAAGAGTAAACTGCTTGCGGAGAAGCAGGCGGACGCCGACGAGGCGCTGAAGGACATCAGCAAGAGCATGACGGTAAGCTGCTGGCTTACAGTACCTGACTATCATTGCAACTAAATAGCTTTTTCCAATTGTTAGCAACTCTAAAACCGCTGCATTAGTGAATTTCTATACAGGTTTCGGCCTTTCGCATGCAATACCGCGTGTGACACTCGCTCTCGCTCAAGCATGCTTTTATGTCCCACCGGTTGTGCACGCGGTCCCACGCGTCGCACCACGCGGTCAATAGCTTGAGCACACCTACCTGCAGCAATGGCGAGATTACTGTAGACACTTGTCATATTTCTGACTAGTGCGTGAAATAACCCAATTCTATAAAGCTTCTGCTGTTTCTGGATCTTGGAACTCCTTTGCGGACGGTGCACCCACAAGTGTCCTTTGGTTCTTATTGTTGTTATTGTTCACCAAAATTTCACCCAGTTTTGTGCGCTCCCGCATCAATATGTTATATCAGATCTGGTTTTTTTTTTGCCGAAATAGCAACAATTTTCTCCTGCAATATACAGTTGTGATTATCTCCCGATATCTCTGGTGAACTCACTTGACCAATTTTCCAAATAATAAGGAGACTGCACTATTACCTCAAAAAAAAAAAAAGGCTGTTGGTATCTTTAGGCGAAAGGCCCTGGCCATTCGCTGCAGATTGAAACGTTACTGAAACCGAAAGTCCTTGAAGAATATGTATCAAAATGTTTTTCAAAAATCTCTTTAGGGAGCGGAGGACCAGAAGACGTCGATGGAGAAACTGCGAACGGCCACAGAGGAAGAGAATGCAAAAATCGCGGAGAAGAAAAAGAAAATAGATGAGCAGCTCAAAGACGTAGAGCCACTCTTGAAGGTTGGTATCCACAGTTCCTGACCACTTTTGAATACTCCGCTTAAGCGTCTCGCCCTCACTTCCCAAAGTCTCGTGCAGATACAGTATTTGAGCTGTTCTTGAATGCAGATCACTGCAGTGGATCATTTAGGAAGCACGATCTGCTGTAGGATCGATCAAGTCAGAGTCGTTGTCGGAGATTCGAAGCCTTCGCGCTCCTCCAGAAGCTATCAGGGACATTCTGCAGGCAGTGCTTCTTTTCATGGGGATCTTGGACACCTCATGGGAAGCAATGAGAAAGTGAGCACTGAACACAGCCAAGTTCGAATTCCGTGACTTTTCTCTCAGGAAAAATTTCTAATCAAAACTTTCTAGCTAAATTTACCTTAGCATACTGGAATTCACCTAGGTCTAGACTGGTTCTCGTACTTAGATTGGGACGGTGATTGCATTATATTCTTGACAGGTTAGAGCTCGAAGGCAAAACTTTCCCATGATGGACAAATTAAGACTCAGTCTCAAAAGGTCCTGAGTTCTTCCTCCTACGAATTATACACTATCAGCACCATTTCGATGTCGCGCGCTGTTCTTGGTATTTTTGTCAAATTTTCCATAAGGACAGCAAAAGAGAAGGTAAATTCATGGATAACAATCAGGGCACAGCACTAGGTGGTCAGTGTCGGTTTGGGAGTACTAAGTTCAGTCGGATTCCGAAATGAGCTACTAAGTACCTACATACTAGGATTCTTTCAGGAAAAGAAGGTAGCACTAAAAAACTGACTTAAACAGCCGTTAGTGAAGACGACGAATGATATCTCAGCAAGAAATGCATACCATTCAGCGAATACAGCCTAATTCATCTCAAATTCAAGCTAAATTACTCGAAAAACCGATCCCACTGCGGATCTGTTTGTCCCCGCCAGAACTCGTTTGACGTTGTTATAGGACCTGTCAGATAGAGAAATTGTCACTGGACCGCGTTTTTTTCCGCAAACCCGGAACTTTTCCAGGAAATTTCTCTTGTTTGAAGAAGTGTTACGATGCGATGTCAACTCCAAGAAAAGCGCCTAGGGGGTATCAACTCTCTCCCGAAGTGGCATCTTTTGTTTTTGAGAAACCGTCTTCGTTTTTGAGAAAAACCGTCATTAATGGTCAAAAAATGGTCAAAAACCACTTTTTGACCATTAAAGACGGTTTTTTCAAAAACAAAGACGCTTTCTCAAAAACGAAGGGTGTCACTTCGGGGGGATACTTGTTGGTGCAGTGCACATCTCCAGTCAAAATTTCAACATGATACGTCTCCTACAGGTTGAGCAACACCTGATTATCACTGGAGCGCGCCAGAGTGCAGGATAGGGATGGAGTAAATGGATGAACGACAATGATCCTCAGCCACGATTTTGATGATCCTCCAGACGTGCCTTTTTGAAATCTGCTTGTGTCTAACATCAGTAGACAGTTAGCGGTTGGCTACGCCGGGCATTGATGCTAAGCCCCCTGAATCTGCAGGACGCTACTAAGTCCTGGTGGTCAATGACCACCTTGTGCTGCGCCCTGATAACAATTCACCTGGTGAACCCCGGACCCATGATTTCCTCAAAACTGTTCCATGGCAAAATACTTTGAGCTCTAAGATGATTAGCTCTTCCAGCCCACCTTCTCCAGCATGAAGCACAAGTGTCTAGTGGCGGAATTCACAAAAATATCTGGGAAAGCATTAATCCGCCTGTGAATCCAGAATGGATGTGTCTCTCAAACAAAAGGGGGTGCATTTTGTTCGAGAAATGTGTTACTGCAAGGGGAGAAAATGGATGTTGAGTGCAATAAACTACATCAATATTCTCCTAATCTCTTAATGAATTCTATCCCTGGGAAAGGCTAAAATCTTTCCGGAATCGTTCATTACCCCATACACGACAGCCCAGTCACTATTAGTTCTACTAGACATCAATGAGTGTATCTCCAGATTCCTCTCTAAAAGCAGTGTGAAAGACGAAATCATCAACTTCGACGCTCATCGAATAACAAGAGACGTTCATAAGAAAGTGTCTGCCTTGGTGAAAAGCAAGGAGGCATCGTTCGATCCAAAGGTTTGGCTCAGAAAGTGTTGCTGTACTCTTTAAAGTGCTTAGGCATTGTTTGCAGAACGCAAAACGAGCTTCCGTAGCAGCAGCTCCGTTGGCCGCTTGGGTGACCGCCAACCTACAGTACTCCGAGATTCTGGAGAAGATTTCTCCATTGGAGCAGGAGAAAAATGAGCTTGTCAGGTATTCACTAGAGGAGAGAGCTCCTTGGCTTTGCAGATAATTCGTCTATATTTTTTCAGCAACCTATCGAAAGCCGAGAAGCAGATCCAGAAATTATCCAAAGGTCTGCTCACCGTTGATGAAAAAGTGGCTGCACTCAAAGAGAAATTTGAGATGCTAATGAAGGAGGCCACGCAAATCAAAATAGACCTGGAGAAGGAACAGGTGATTCCACTGCGATCCATCTAACGCATGTTCTCATAGCAGCTTTCTATATTCTCAGGATACCATCAAAGTCGCTGGCACTTTGATTGACCGACTTGGTGGAGAGTTCACGCGTTGGCAGGCGCAGATGGAGTCTCTTTCTAAGGAGATGGATAATGTAGGACTTTTATCAGCTTTCTAGAGCTTCCGATCCATATGATCGCTGCATCTTTCCACAGAAGTGAATGCATGATTAAGGTCGAGCGATGCGCGTTAGTCACAGCAACTTTCGTGACGTACCTCGGTGGATGTTCGGAGCATACGAGAACAGAAGTGCTGAAATCGTTCCGACAGAATTATAACCTTCAAGATTTTAGTCCAGTGACGTTCTGCGCTACCGAGACAGAGCAGGTGAGACCAGCGAACTACACAGATTAGATTTTCGACTAGCAGTTGTTTCACATGTAGTTGAAACTTTTTTTGTAGATTTGAGAGGTACTAAATAACAGTAACAATGAGGAAGTACTAAATTTATCACGTGCGCAAACGCTTTACGCTCATGGCATGTGTACTGTACAGCGACACCATCGGTGGTCACAGCAAAATATCACAAGTTCTCCCATCTTATCACAAAATATGCACTGTATAGTGCACTAACATAGGATCAGTTGTACGATACCGGATGATCACTGATCACTGTAAAAAATCCCAAAGGAGTAGTGCAAAGCATTATAATTTATCCATACAAAGAACTGTCGGCACAATCAAACACATGCGAAAACAGAATTCCTAAACAGAACTGAAAAACACTCGATTTTTCATAGTGTTTGCAGCAGAATTCGAAAACGAATCTCATGTCACGATGTTATTTGCAGCTCTTAACCAACATTTCAGCTCAACTGGAAAAACCATGGTCTTCCTGCGGATTCCCTTTCAATCGAGAATACAGTGATAATGTTGAACAGCACACAAACACCAATGGTGATCGACCCAACCGGGCGAGTCGCCGCCTTTTTGCACTCATTCCACCCGAAAGCTGAACTTCTGCGAGCGACTCAAAACGACCTTTTCACTCAGGTACGCATGGAATGTGTTTCTCCTCTATGAAAAATCAAGAAATTTATGCATGTAGTGAACAGAGGTGCTGGAGTGAAAACGTTACTTCACAGATCGAATTTGGAATTCGTTTCGGCAAAACGATCATTGTGGATGATGTGACGGAAGTTGATGCGGTTTTGGTGCCAATATTCAGGAAAGAGTTGTCATCTCAAGGACCGCGACAGGTACGTACACATTTTTGTACCGTGGACGAAAGCGCTGTGCAACCTCGGCAGAATTACGCTAAATTTGAAATTACAAATCCGAACCCCACTCTGTCACTTTGGCAGTTCCCTGTAATGACTGGTTCTTCACCCTGCTAATATCAATCTAGTGATTTTTATTGTAAAAAGCATGGATATGAAACAATCACCTCTAAGCTGTTTCCTGAAAGCGTTAGGCTCTTAGAAGAAGCAGTTAGCTGAAAGTACTCGACCAACATTCGTTTATACCACGCGTACACCTTTTTTACTTAAATTTCCTAGCTAACTGCTCCAGTACTCACATATAACTTCCTCTTCAGTGAAAGTCTCACAGTTTTCTAGAACATGAAATTTGGAAAATTCCATGACTCGCCTTGCGTACCCTAGGATTTCGCATCTAATGTGAATGATCTATCCAGGTAATCTCGTTCGCGGACAAGCAGATCGACTTCCACCCCGATTTCAAGCTGTTCCTCTGTACGAAGAATCAGCACATCGTCATTCCCAGCAGCATCCGGAACGTGCTTTCTGAAGTGAATTTCACAACTACGAGGAGTGGTCTTACATCACAGGTGAGCGAGTTTCAGCGTTTCTTTTTCAAGAGGATCTTTCTCGCAATCACTTCTAAAATATCTGACGACGCAATTTACTTTCTTCTCTAATCCTGTACCAGACCACATGGACAGTATGGTATTGAGTTATATGTAATGTACTGATAGTATTATAATCTATCACTTTGCGATCATCCGAGTCTGCGTTAGCATTGAGTCCGTAGCAAGCATTCTAAAAGGCATTAAGGATCGACCAGTTTTCAGCTTCTCGGCCTCGCCATCCAAATAGAAAAGCCTGAACTAGAGGAGAGGTCGAGCGCTTTGGCCAGAGACGCTGAGGGCAAGAAGATGGAATTGGAGAAACTGGAACAGCTACTACTGCAGGTTCGCTACTTCCCATGCATCAGCTGTAATCGTAAGAGTCTAGTAGAACTCAGAAACGTGAGAAGATGCCAAAAGTTTGGAAAAAAACAAGAATGAACAAGGCTTCTTTTGAATGTCAATTTGGAATCTTGATATGCCACAGAATGCACAATAAGCCTATTTGTGAAAAAAAAGTACTGAGCATTTAGCAACTTGCATCGTCAGAAGAAAACCTGCTGGGTAACACCGTGCTACTGGACTCGCTGAACAAATCCAAACAAAACGCCGAAACCATCAGTCGTGGAATTGAAGAAAGCGAAAAACTGCGCAAGGAGCTCAATGATGTCAGTGGTTTTGATTTTTGTGTTGCTCAAAGCATTCCAGTAAATTGTAAATGAACAAAACATGAGCTGTGTTACACTCTTCATATTTTTTTCGATTCTCTGTGTCCGTTTATCAGTGCTTTGTTTTGATTTCTGATTCCTCAAGAGATATCCCAGTTTGTCTCCCAGAAATGCTTATTATTTCAAGCGTGTGGTTTTTTAGCAACGCAACGCTTACCTATCACTGGCGGAGTTCGCCAGTTCGCTGTATTTCGTCTTTTCTGATCTCCACTCACACAACCACATGTACAACTTCAACGTCAACACCATCATCAGCATTTTCAACAGAGTGATCTCCAGCTGTAAGGTGGGCAGTGGTGATCCTTATTCAAAAGAGGTACCTGGGCAAATCGCGGGTTTATTTTTACAAGCGCTGTAACGATTGCAGCAAAATCGTGTTTTCATATCTTTCTCCAGTTAGATCGATGCTCCATCATTAACTCAGAACCCCAAAAACAGGTTGTTAGCCTAGCTTTGCCTCAACACAACTTGCAGATAACCTTTAACACATTCGCGACAATGCACATTTTCCGCTCAGGGCCACTTTGGACCAAAGCGAGTTTTCGCTTGTTTCTCACCAGGATTGTGGTAATTAGGGCATATTCGACATGCTGATCACAAATACGCCATCTATTTTACTTGGCAGAACATTTCTATAGTGTTACTGTATGTATACTGTAGAAACTGTAGAAAGATCTTTTTCCCTCATAATTCAACTAAAATTTGCACAGGAGGGTTATTTTACATGCTGATTTAGAATATGATATCCATTTTCTACCGTATCGCATTGCTGTGGGATTACTGTATTCAAAATGCTGTATGAATTGTGGGAGAGGTTTTGCATAGGAATTCACCCGAAGCCGAGATTATTTTACACTTTGATCTCGCATATGACATCTATCTCAGATATGGATCTCACATTCGTGTTCAACATGTCAAAACCCACACTTGCCAAAGTTTCGCCGGATATGGTGAGCAAACTGCATTTACAGTATGCCTACAGTAACCCCACAGTACTGCGCTACGGTACAAAATGAATTTCGAATTCGTGCTCAGCATGTCAAATAACCTTACCAAAGTTTCACTGAGTTTCGTCACTAAACTGCATCAACAGTACAACTACAGTAACCATACAGTAACATTACAGTAGCATTACAGTATTGCTCTACGGTGCGAGATGAATAGCATATTCGTGTTCAGCATGTCAAGTAACCCCAAAGTTGAAAACTGCATTAGATGCTGTGGAAAAAAAACATCAACAGTACCTGCAGTATGCCTACAGTAACCCTACAGTATCGCAGTTACGGTACAAAATGGATATCATTTCCTTGTTCAGTGGGTAGAATAACCCCTAGGGCCAGAATTTGGGAAAGTTCTACCCAAGAAAAAGTGTTAAAACGGATACGACCCACCGGTGGGTCGTATTGTCCTCTACGTAACTTCCCGTACGACCCACCGCTGGGTCGTATTGTCCGTTATGTGTTAAACTAGCAAATAGTTGTCGACTAGTTTGACGTCGTCATGCCACCCCAAAGCAAGTTGTCATCACCCTTTCCTCGCGACAAGTTGTTGACAAGGAAGAGCCAAAACAAGATGTCGACATCTTTATCCCAAGAACAGTTTGCGGGAAGTTGTCGACAACCCTTCAGTCAACTCGTCGACGAGAGAGAGAGTCAGTTTTGGCAATTTTGTACTGCTGAAAAGTTCTTCGAAGGGAAAAGGCGAAAACAGCTTGTCGACACGCTTTGGGGTAAGCAAGTTTCAGATTCGATTATCTAGATACTTGTTTGTCAGTCAGATGTTTTGGGATTCTGAGTGACCACAAGAAACATTGCTCGAATACATGAATAGCACATTTTGAGTAGATTAATAAATGTTGGGCATGGGGAACAAATCAAATAAACAAAGAATTAGAATTATGGAGTGGTCAACAGCATTGCTATAATGTCTCTTAGATCGAAATAGATAGAATCAAACAAATCTTCAGGAGTCGATCTGCAGAGAGTGGCCTGGTTTCAAACTAGTTGATGCCAAAAATCCTGCAGAACGTATTCCAAAGCCGAATACTGGAACGTACCGTTGTTTTCAGGACAACACTTCGTCTCGAATTGATACTCAGATGCGATCACTGCAACTAGCTGTGTTCTACTACATCTCTCGCGCCTTGTTCAAAGTCGATAGGCTCATGTTCGCCTTATCCTTTGTTCACGGGACATTGCCGAAAATGTTCTTACCAAAGGTTTCCATCTTTTTTTGGGTTACATGAATAGATTTGCGAGAAATGTAGAAGCAGTAGAAAATAAAAAAAAATAGACAAAGAACTCCATATATGTTCGCAAACTTTTTGAGTGGATGGAGCCAGTCGGTGTGGTGAGGTTTCTTATCTTCCTGAAATGTCCTTTATTCTCCTGGTGGACCTTACTGGACCTTACTTCTAGGAGTGGGAGCTGTTCACTGGATTTATACTCGACGAACAACAAGTATCACCCGTTGCCATCCCATGGGTAGACGAAAGCAGATATTCTGCAGTGGCGAAACTCCAGGTATACAGGAGGAAGCTCCACAAAGCGCTCCACAAACCTTTCCCTTCTTCAGGCACATCTTCCCACACTGTACAATAACCTGCAATTCTCCGATCAGGGCACATGGAATGAATTCAGTCGAGCGGTTGACTGCGAGAACACGATTCCTTCCGCTATAGAGACGAAAATCACACCCTTCCAGAAGGTTTGGTTGTCAGAGTACCGAGATTTGATTTGCAGCATTCTATAGTCTTACTGAAGGTGTTGCTCATCCAAGCCGTTCGTCCCGATCGTCTCTATGCAGCCATGCAGAACTTCGTTTTGAAGACGCTATGTGAGTTTCGTGGTCTTCTCGACTTTTAAGCGGAGTGGTTTGACCTCCTCAAGAAGACTCTCCCTTTTTTGGGAACTGTGGTCCCTAGCACAAAATTCAAATACTTGAGCCATTCTTTTAAGCTTTGCCTTCCATAAACCCTCCACCGTTCGACCTCGCCGACATTCTCGCTGAATCTTCCAATCAGGAACCTATTCTGCTTATTCTCGCTGGTGGAGCAGATCCTAGCCAGGTAAGTACGGTACTCTGCTATCGCTTTATAGAAATCTCAAAAGAAAATAATCTCCCCTAAACCTTCCCCTGGCGGTTATTTGAATTATTTGATGCGTTATTCACGAAAATTTTACTGCCCCCACCCCCCCCCCCCCCCCTTGCCCCGAGAAGCCCCGAGAACAGGTTGCCAAATTTTTGAAATTTATAGAATAAATAAAAATTTTACACAATTTCAATTTTGATTGTTTGTTTTCATTGTTATTTTCAAATGTTTTCATTGTTATTTTCAAATATTTATTATCAGTTATTTAATATTTAAACTAATATTTTCCTAAATTTTATTATATTTTCTACACAGGTCCTCAAAACGGCGGAGACCTCATCTTTTTCCCACAGCTCCCATCCCGCCCACTTTCTGCGCCCGCCACTGGTATAGGGTAAAAACAGTATCTCACAGAATCTTCTGAAAGATTGCAGAGAGGTGGGAGGAGAGGGTATTTCATGGGGTGAGCATCAATATTGTACTGCTACTGTACTGTAAAGCCTCTACTATAAGGTTACGGTAAGATCACTACAAGGAATTGTAAGTTGTCAGATCTAGCAGGAAAATAGCGTTGTGATGCGAAATACTGCAGATAGTGATCGAAAGAGAAAAGGAAAATGCCTTTGTGAATTTCAGAAGAAACTATAGGATACTATACCTAACGCACATCTACCGTAACGTGCCATACCCAAACTATGTACATCGACCGTAACGTGATTAAGAGGCGGTTGCAAAATGAGTGTAATATTCATGACCACTGCGCCGTGTAACGCCCCAGCTGGAGCGGAGGAATTTTCTTTGAGATTTCCTTGGCGGGAAGTAACCTAGGTCGCTTGTTTTCGCGAGGACTTTGTATGGATAGTCTCACATCCAGGAACTAGAAGAGTTGGCGGCGAAGACGATCGGATACCACAACTACGTGTCAATCTCCATGGGACAAGGCCAAGAACAAGCGACGATCGACGGGATCCGAAAGGCAACGAAGGAGGGACAGTGGATCTGCCTGTACAACGTGCACCTAATGCTGAGTATCATCCCAACGATACAAAAGGTATTGCGGCCTAGTGCTTTATCTGACCATGTACCATAATGATATTCTCTCAGGAGCTGGCTGCTGCTACCCCTCACGAGAGATTCCGTCTCTGGATGACCACCGAAGAGGAGAGCAAGTTCCCAGCTATGATGCTTCAGCGGAGTTTGAAGGTCACCTTTGAGCCTCCACCTGGTATGTGCTGGAAGTTCTCGGACGAGTGGGACATGGGACAAAAGCAATGTTGACATGTTACTAATCCATACATTTTGTGCTTTTTAGGCATCCGTAACAATCTACTGCGGACATACTCCCAGATTGACGATGCTAGACGCTCAGTGCTCACCACACAAGCCACCTTTGTGCTGGCTTGGCTGCATGCTTTGTTGCAGGAGAGACGCACATTCATTCCACAGGTTTGACATCTAATCTCTAAGCATGCGCGGACGATTCTAGTGAAGCAGACCCGCTCGCACGCGTCGCACCACCTGTTGCATGGCACTCTGTCTGCGCATCCGCACACTCCTCTGCTATTGGTTTTCCCGATTCCTGTCCAGACCTGTCCAAACGCGTGGTGCAGTGCGTGTCAGCCGGTTCATTCTACAAAATGATGTTGTGCAGATCCACTTCACTCAACGTCAGAAAAGTTTTAGGCTTGGACGAAGTTCTACGAGTTCAGTAATGCTGACGTACGGGTGGCACGGGTTCTAGTGGAAGCACTTGTCAAGGAATCTAGTGAGTGTATACATATCTAGTCAGAAGAAAGGGAAATTCTCCTGGTTCTAAAACCCTTTCTGATGTGTGGATTTGATTTCAAAATTTTGAACGCCTTCGTATCATCAACATTTTGAGCCCATCGGTTAAACTGGTAAAGTGACCTGCAACTAATAAATTTCTCGTTTTAGAAGCTGACTGGGAGTTCATCAGAGGTCTTCTGAAATTCGTTGTTTATGGTGGACGTATAGAAAACGTGTTTGACAGCAAAGTCCTTGAATCCTACCTTCTCACCTTGTTCACTCCCGAAAAAATCACTGGTCGATCAGGGCAGCTTCTAGCGAAGGGAGTAGAACTCATTGCTGTGGATAATATTAAGGTTGTATTTTCGATTAAAAATTCCCCTCTTCCGCATGGCCAGTGGAAATTTATGAACATTTGTTCAGGAAATTCAAAACTTCATCACAACTACCATCCCATCAGAAGACGATCCAAACCTTTTCGGACTCCCAGCGAATGTCAAGTTCTCGTGGCAGCTCACAGAAGCTGAAGACACAATAGCCAGGATGCGCATGGCAGGTAATCCAAATTAGTTTTAAATGACATCTCAAAGGCAGTTATGAGTAACAAGAGTCCAGTAACAACGACGGCTGCAAACGAGCGCAGTTCATGGGCAGAGACGTGCAATCCCATCCTACAACACTGGAAGAGACTGTGTCAAGGCGGGGATCTTCATAGTAGACAGGTTTTTAAACGTTTTGAATGAGCTTGAATCCGTCACTGAGGAGGACTTCACCTTGGAACAAAAAGATTACATTGCAGATTCCGTCTCCGAAAGAGTCTGAGGATCCAATAGCAGAAGTCATGTCGTTGGAGTTCATCCACGCAATAAAAATTGTAAGTCGTTTGTTATACCAGGATGTCCCAAAAATAATGGCCGCAACCTAATAGGGAGTCTGTTGATCCGCCTCGAGATTCGAAGAAAGGTGGCCAGGTTTCCATGGGCCGAAAAAGTGCAACTCTGTTGAAGGGATGTGCAAATCCCACGGTTCCATATCTAATCAAGAAAAATTCCTTTGACTGAGGCACTGAATCTCTCCTTAACACTCTGTACTAAGGCTACATCTCTACCTAATACAAGATCCTGCTGTCCATGCACTCAAAACGATTTCAATCTAGAAAAACCATGTGAATCAAGGTGTGCTGAACATTGCCCTTCCGCACCTTGTTGACTCCAATGACTTCGGCTTTGCTCTACCTTTAAATTCTGAAATGCTCGAAAATCCTACTAGAAATGCTCATAAAAAGGTAGTTTTTATTTCGAGGAAATATCTCGAGTTTGAGCTGAGTTACGCAACTTAGAGTGGGCGTCTTAAAAACGGCCATTATTTTTGGGACAACCTAGTATTTATAAGGTTGGTGTAGAAGAAATGCCACTTTTGAGCTACTCTCTTTGAATCACCTTGACTGGGCTTAATTACTATTTTACTTAGTAAAATAACCTTTACAATCAATAGAAGTTTGCCGCTGGGGATCCTATACAAATATCCTGTTGGGTGAAAATTCTCGCTTCTGATGTCGATGAACTTTTGGGAAACACTTTTCTGCGTCGTGCTTTTGCGACACCGTTTTCCCTCCAGAAAGCTGCTTGTATTGTATGTACATAATAATGATAAAATGAATGTGAAAAGTTACCCTATTGTGGAAGACTTGTAGAAGATGAGATAAAACATCTTAGCTCAATAACTTCAATTTTTGTAGCGCTGGTTCTGAAACTTGTGGTTGCCGCTGTCATGATGCCAACTGCAGATGTTTCATTTTACGAAAATAAAGTTTTCATCGCGTCATGGCAATTTAGAGGCACGCTTTCAGGTGCAAAAAGTCCATGCGTGTCTCTCTTTGATCAGCAAGAGCATACGCGGCACAGTGACGCCGGATAAGTCCACACTCGAAGTCATCAAGAGTTTGCAGCTTCACCAGGTAGGTCTGCGAAACAGATTAACTCTTTTCTGAGCGCACTACCCTCGTCGTTGAAAGCTTTCCAACCTATTTACAGACACCTGATCTATGGCACGACCTATGGTCGGGTCCTCGAGAACCTGCCGAGTACCTGTCTACTCTGGTCTACAAGGTTAGTGAAAACCCACTACAAGATAACAACTTTGTAAAAAAATCATCCAGTCACATCGTTTCCTAGGCGAAATCCGTACAAGAACTTGTCTCTCTTTCTGAGCAGAAGAATTTCCTCGAAACACCACTGAATTTCTCCAAGCTGTTTCGTCCTGGACGGCTTCTAAATGCTCTTCGGCAAGTAACAGCCAGGTGAGCGATTCACCGTGGTGGTCTCAATAACTCGACCATCAGATTATCTATTTTTCCTAAGGGTTCACCTACATTAACTTGTCATAGGGCCAAAGGTTGCACCATGGATACCTTGCGCTTATCGTCAGCGTGGGACACTTCGCAATTCCGTGACGATGTCACCATACAAGTCCAGGTAAAAAACATTTTTTTTAATCTACGATGCAAATTGTCGGTTCTTCGTCGTTATTTCACCTCTAGCTTATTCATCTTTCTAGTGCGAAGAGGAATGGCCGGAGAAATATTAGGTATGTGAAAAAGTTTCCGCCCTTTTTAAAACAAAATTGAGTCTTTATTGAAGAAGGAACAAAGCAGATACATCAGTCAAAGTATTGGCCATCGTTGGCCATAACCTTTCCCCATATTTCTGAGGGAAAACGGACGCCGTAGCCTTAGAAAGCCTCGTCGTCCAACTCGATCCACTCCTTCACCCACTTGTCGAAATCTTCGAAGGACTGTAAGCGCTAGTCGGAAAGCCCGAGGGACATCGATCGAAACAAACGGTAGTCTGACAGGGCACAGTCTGTCGAATAAGCCGCATGAGGTAGCACATTCCAGCAAAGTGCTTCAAGCGTTTCCTTGACGGCTTTTGTGACATTTCCCAAAAAGGCATCACTCCACATTGAGGACCCAAAATTTTCAAACAAGAATTTTTTCACCGAAACTTTGTACAGGGGGGTTATTTGAAGTGCTGAACACGAATATCCTATCCATCTCGTACCGTAACCCAGTTTTATAGGGTTACGGTAGGGTTACTCCGACAAAAAATGCTTATTTGGCTCGAATTCGACATGATTATCGCCGTAAAACACAATGATGCTGATGCAAATCAAAACAAATGTGTATTGAATATTATTGACAGATGTCTAACCAGTAAAACTAAGCAGCGCTTACAAAGCATTTGCGAGGATAATTAACTATTATAACTACTTAACGCTAGAAGGTGGAAACTTTTTCACATACCTAATAACTGTCACGTATGCTAATTTCTTACTTCTTATGAGGACCTTACTCATCCAGTTTTTCACATCTTCATCAAGTTGGGTTCGCCAGAAGTTGCAGATCACGACGTTTAGATCATTATCTGTAAAAGTGCCGGAGGATATCCTTCTAAAGCCCTCTATTTTGGCGAAAATTGGGGCGGGGCTTCCACGCGACACTGGACATCTGTCACATATGCAGCTGTGCTAGCAGCACTCTTCCGACTGGTTCGACGTGCTCGGTGTTATTGATGGATAACTGCATGCCAATGCTAATGTGTTGTCGATCGATATCACCGAACATGTCAATGCGTCTAGCACATGTGCATATCTGGCAGAAGTCTAGTGTCATAGAGAAGCTCCGCCCTAATTCTCCCTAAATAGAGGGCTTATAGACGGCTTTCTTTCCACTGTTACAGGGACGATGTACGTCATTGTGACCAGCATCTTTGACTATAAAAAATGTTTTTGGTTTGTAACCAATGTAACAAATAAATAAAAACTGCTGATTCTTTGACTATTTAAGCCATATGAAAATTTGAAACTCAAGTTGAGACGGGCGAAGTCTTCAAGTCTGCGCATAGTGCGTCTCATTGGGGTCGATAGTGTGGAGAGATGTCAGAGAAAATGAACTCAGGAAACTTTACAGCGACAAGAGAGGGTGACGAGAAGAGTTGGTAAAATGCACAAATGCTCAACTATCGTCGCGCTTGGAACAGATTATGGTACTCAACCAAGCAATTCGTTATCTGCCTCTATACGGATTTGTTTTCTGCAGAGTGCTGAGCGCCAGAACAAGACGCTGTAACATTGACGGGAAAAGCGTCATCAACAAACTAAAGCGGGCTATGTGCTAAAACGATTTTGACATCCATTAAAATTCTCAAATAGAAAGAGCGTCTGCATTTCCCTCGCACATAAAACATTCATGTGCTGCAAACTAGGCATAGGCTTTGCACGCTGATCCACTTAGTACTGAATGTAGTGTAGTACGAAGGAGGAAAGAAAATATGAGGAAGAAGAAGTAAGTACAAACACAGTAACTGGTTGTAAAAGGAGTGATCACCAGCCATTTCGGGACAAGGTGACGTTCATGGCTGGATGCAAGCTTCTCAACCCTGATTTATTGCAGGGCATTCTACTGCAAGGGGCTCTGTTCGATGGACAGCTAAGAAGTACCCTTGTCAGTAGCCCACCAGTCACCAACGCCCCGCAACTTACACTCGGATGGACACAAATTGTGAGTACCCATATCTTCCATTCACTTCTCGTTCTTCGTTATGTTATTCTTTGTAGTCAGTGTCCGTATTATTAGGTGCGTGCAAAAGTTCCGGGGCAGTTTCACCTAATTTTTTGAAA
>KN726338.1:0-15479 GCA_000816745.1 Ancylostoma duodenale
TCGCATTATCGGGATTCTGAAATTAAAAAAAATGCAAAGCCAAAAAATCACAGTAACACCACTGTGAGTGGATGTGGTGACGTGTTACTTGAGAACATCTAGCGATTGTGTTGAGATCCATAAACATATTTTAAAAACCGAGTACTAGCGCATTCTCTGTATAACTCGTTTGACAATGAGATTTGTCATATCTTTGTACCTTTTAACTATACCCTGGTTCTCCGACCACTTCCCTTCAGAAGTGCTCTATTTATTTACTTATTTATTTCTTTTGTGACGGAGAAACACACCGTAGTATAAAAACAAACCAACTGCAACAAACGAGAGTTGTCTGTCAATAAAACATTACAATCAAAATGAAGTTTAAAAAGCTACAAAAAGTTAATACAATGGTGGAAAAGTCTGAAATGTAGAGTCTATCGGAGTATCAACTACAGATAGTTTGGTCGCTTTTCAAGAAACCCTCTGAAGCAGCTAAGCGGTAAGCGCAGTACGTTTCCTTGAGTAATTATCTAAACGGTGGCAGTACCCTCTTTAAGAAGAAAATTGACCTAAGCACGATTCTGGGCGCTGAATCCTGGAAAATCAATTTCCTGGCCGAAGTGCGGGATGGAACTATTTTAAAGAAATCATTTATCTCCAAGGCTATTCTTCCAGTTAATATTTTGAACACCATAACGAGATTGTTCCTATTTCGTCTTTCACTGAGACATAAGCCCAAGATGTTTGTTTCTGTCATCCCAATTCGGAACGAGTGACTAACCCACCCCACAACACCTCATAACAAACTTACGCGTGAAATTGTTCTGGACGCTTTCAAGGAAGCCAACATCCTCCCGCTTGTAAGCGCTAAAGACTGTTGTACCACATTCCACTATGGGTCATACATAGGTTTTATAAGCCTTGCTAAGAACTTTTGGATTTTTAGATCCAAGAGTTCTAAAAAGATTATAGATATGGAAAGTGGCTTTCTTGACCAAGGTTTTGTAGTGATTATCAAAACTAAGCTGATCCGTCAGAGTGGAGCCCAAACCGCGCACTGAACCGATTTCAAGGGAGTGCCGTGAAGGTAATAGATGGACTTGCGTTTTTTTATTTTCAACAGAGAGACTGTTTTCTCACCAGATAAAGGTAACTCCCAGTTCTGCGCCCATTGCTCCATATAGGACACTGCAGCTTGCAACTTAAGTATTTTCGTCAAAACCCGATTCGATTGTTTTGTACACTTTGACATCGTCTGCATACATTTTGCACGTGACGTCAAGGTTTGGATACATTCAGGTAGCTCAAAATTGTACATAAGGAATAGAAGTGGTGAAAGAACTCCACCTTGCGGTAGCCCACTTACAGCGAAATGCATTGAAGATAGCTCGCTGTTTAATCCAACTCAGTGGGTTCGATTCTCTAGGAAACTGAATCTATGAACGGAGACGGTGATGTTCACAAAGCAACTCCGTTTTTTCACCAACTCTGACCTGGGCACCTTCTTGAAGGCTTTGGAGAAGTCAAAATAAATTACATCGACCTGCTTATGCTGGTTTAAAGCTGCAGTCCAGTTATTCAAAGATGATAGCAGAGAAGTTTCAATGGATTTTCCTTTGCAAAAACCAAACCTGGTTTTCTGGAGTGATCTTATACCTCTTAAAGTGATCAAGTATATAACGCTTGGCTATCTCTTCTAACCATCTCGCAAAAACTGAGGTGATGCTTAAGGTCGGTAGTTGTTTGGATTAGAAAAAGGATGTTTTTTTTTTGGGATAGGTATAACCAATGCATGACGCCAACGGAGCGGAATTTCTATTATTTTTTTCACAACTGATACTTTTAGCTTTTTAGAACAAATTTTGATTCTACTATTACTTCGGACAGAATTAATAAATTGATAGAACAAAAACCTTCCGCTCAATCTCCTGTCTTTGCTCTTATCTGCAAAGGAGTGGATAGTTATCCGACCTACGAAGTTCCCTTTGCTCGCCTCATCTTTTAAGAAGTCCCGCTTGCCTTGAGCCAAGCTCCCATCGAAGTCTGGCTGAGATTCATGGAACGACAAAGAAGCAAATCAACGATGGTTAACGTGATTGGTTATCGTATAGAATGCGTAATGGTAGGATATGCAGGACGCGAAAGTTGGTTAGCTAGCCTGCTTTCGTCTGGTTATGCGTACACGAATCCTAGCCCGGATGGTGTAACGTAAATAAAGCAGGGTGTTCTGTCTTCCTTCTAAGGCCATCTTTCGCTGATCTGCGTGAAGACTGCTCGATTTCGAAACGGAGAGTATTCTAGTACGAGTTTTCTTCGCCGACAATGTTGAGGACGAGGCCAGTGAGGCCAGTTGGGTGATGCACATGGCACTCATGTCGGCCTTCGAGTGACTTTGTTTGTTCCCCATCGTATTGGAACGTGTGTATTAGGACTTCTCACGAATACGTCAACCAAACGTCTGCACCTACCCCAATTGTAGAGGAATTTCGTTTTGCTAACATCTAAGTGAAGAGCTTGCTTAGTCGGTGATAAGCAAAATGACTCGAATCCCAATTTCTTCCAAAATATCAGGACATTTTCCTGATCGACTGGAACACAATGAGTTGATTATTCTAGCGGTATTTCAGCAAGCTGAAAACAACGGAATTGTCCCAAGTAACAGCGTCAAAATCATGTCATAGTTAAGTAGCAGAAATTTTGCTTCGCCCTTGTGAGTATGTGTAATGGGGAAACCGTTTTTGGAAGCAATGAATAGGACTGATTACTATTCTTGAGAAATTGCACTTTGCCCACCTGTGCTCCTCTACTCTGTTTTTCCTCGTTTGGCTTCATTCGGGGTATCTGTGAGCGCTCATCCATACTCATTGGTGGTGGCCTACAACGAAGGAGATCATTTCATATAAAAAATGGATGTTTTCAAAATAATGACCACACTCTGTGTTTGGTTTATCAGTGCCTGGTTCACTCATACATATTTCCGTCAACAACACGTAGTAGTATACTGGTGATTAAAAAAATTAGCCACCATCCCACATTCAAGGCCCCCAAAATCTTCACAAGAGCATTTGCCTCTGAATTTAGCTTGTGGGTGCTACAGTGATAGGGACCATAATCAGAATGGTGCTGTCAAATGCTGCTCCCATTTTATACCGTGACACCACTTTCACGATGCATTCACAGCTACGGCAGAAGATGGTTCTACTAGTAATACATACTTGTAATCTTCTACTCTTAATCTTGTCAAATTTTGCTCAAAGATGTTATAGTGCATTTCACCAGGAAAGACAGTTTTTAAGACATCAGAGAGAAAAAGAACGGGGAAAAGTGTGTAGCAGTTTAAGAGGAATGAGAGAAAAGCGGGTTATCCGCACGGGTTCTCAACTGTCGTCGCGTTTAGAACATAGATTATAGTACGCTAACATCTATTATCAGTATTGTTTCCTTTCTGATATTTGAAACTGTTTGAAATAAATTGAATTCTCCACCTCTTTCCTTCCCCGAGTTATAACCGGGTTTTCTACAACTTCATTTTATAGGTGATGAACAACCATTTGCGCTCCCAACTATGCAAAAAGTGTTTTGAAACTGAAAAGTTAATCATTCAAGTTGTAAACAGGAGCATGGGCATCACTACCTTCAAGCAGTCATTTGACGGATGCTTGCAAAGGCAGTTTGTAGATGTGCGTCCACCGCGTTTTTGTTGTCGTGGTCAAACAATCTCGTACAAATCCTCTGACGACTATAAATCCTAGAACCGCGAGTGCGCAAATAATCCGTACTTCTCCACTACTACAACCTATGCTCGAATGACCGCTCTTGTTAACAGGTAGTTTCAGTGAGGTGAGTACTAATTCGAATTTGACAGAAAATGGATGTGACCGTTAGATCTTTTCTAATCTCGCTTCTCTGTCACTCCTTCCGTTGATACGTTAGGACGTGAGCTAGATCCATATTAACGCCAGATTTTTTATTTCAGTATCATAGCGCTTCCGATTTTCCAGCTACTAAGGCTGCCTACCTGATATATTCAAACAGACAAGAGAACAATACGATAGTAGAAGAAGAAAATAAAAAAGTCGAAGAAACGTGGAAAAATGACTACGGAAACGAAACAAAGAGATGGAAGGGCATGTCATGATGAAAAAGACTGTTTTAGATTCGCTGTGATAGGTACAGTGTCTTTGATCCGCCGTGTCCTGCCGCCGCACCGCCCGCCATGACGCGTGACGTCCTGCTGGCAGCGTTCCCGCAACAAACCAGCCGAGTATCGATCACCAGAAGGACGCCACGAGGGATGGCTAGCGGTGCGTCGGCAGGGCACGGCGGATCGGAGATACCGTATACCATTGCACAGGATAGGCAGCCCGCACTGTGAACACAGGGTCTTTTGTCGAACTCATCCTTTGTGCTCATCTCATCCTTGATGGGGAATGTGAGCACTAATAATTTAATGCAGGCTTCATGCAAAGTTATAAGTTGCTGTGCGTTCATATAGCAGTGCTAATGAAGAGTTTTCAGCGTATCAGCAGTGTCAGCGCGAGTGCTTCTAACCTTGAAGGAGAGTTATAAATCACCACACCAGTTGGGAATCTGGTTTCTTTTACAGAGTTTCAGAATTACATAACTTATTTGAAAAGTGGTAGCGTTGCTGAAGTAGGTTTAGGATCATGCAGCAGTTTACATGTGATATCTGCTACGTGGAAAATGACTGATGGGTTCTCAATAGCAGTTTCGGGTTACGTTATTTGCGTAGAGTGCTCTTCAGAATTATTTACTCATCTAGAAGACTGCTCACCTGACGAATATGTCGTTATTTAGGGCAGGTCGTCGGGGACCCTGCGACTTGACGTGTATGCCGTATTTACTGCCGTTTTCTCGTATTGTCTGAAATGGTTAGTTACTATCTGCTTTCAGGGGCTTGGATTCCCAGAAACAAGGATTCTGCTTGGATTCCTCCAACGAGGTAGGAAGAGGGGGATAATTGCCATTTCTAGAGAAAGTCTGTCAAAAGTTGCGAAGGAAATGTGGGTACAAAACGATTTTGCTTCACGATCAAAAGCATATTAGATACAGCATCTAAGAGGATTTCTGCTTATTAGATAAACACCACTGTTTGTAAGGACTCACCAAAGGATCATAACTAGAAATGAAACAGAAGACATAATTGCCTGTTGGTAGGGATAATGTACCCGATAGTCTACGCCGTGTCAAGACATGTACTAGCTGCGAAATGTGAGATGAGAAAAGAGAGGCAGGATAACTACAAAGTTATCATGTCCACTACTGTTTTGTTCAGAATGTTCAACACTTGCCCCATATTCATGTAAAAATTTGTCTGTTGAATGGGAGTCTGGATCTATGGTATTTTGAACGTTGTTGTGTACGACCAGTACCCATTCGAACTGCTTCTCGCTCACTTTGCTTCACTACACAGGTTGCGATGACGGTCAGACATGACAAGGGCGAATATGAAGGGCTAAATTTCTACAGCGAGAATCGCAAATTTTCTGCCTATCCCTTTTTGAATTTTCAAGCGAGCACAGTCATGGAATAAACGATAAGGTCATAAAGTTAGATTTCTGTGGGCAAAGTCGGTCAAACTTCCACGTTGGATAGAGCAGACAGCGCAAGGAAAGTCGCTCTTCTCGTAAGAGTCTGCATTGAATAACTTTTGAAGAGTTTCTTCGCGAATAGTCGACTAGCCCTGATATGCATGGTCGAGGTACAAGCCACAACAGTCCTCCTCTGTGGAAACATCTCAAAGAAGGTGTCCATGATCTCATACATCAAGTTATTGTGATATGTAAGAATTGTGGATATGAAATCCCGAAAAGCTTCCTGAGCAACCCAAAGTTGTTCAGCCGTGGGACTATTAAGATCGTCTCCTCGACAGCACGTTCAGTTCCATCACGTTTCACACGTTTGGCAGCTTTTCTACAAGGGTAGGTGACAGATTCGCTATATTTTCCCCAGAGCTGCGATGCTCTGCTATTTCTTCACATGCAACACATCTCACTCCGGAAGGTAAATATTCAACAGATGCTGCTACTAAGTTTGTGTTTATAACAATACGGCTCACTGTTCTTGGAAAGGCCTCTAAACACTTGCGTTTGGATAGGGATTTCAAGCTATAAGCTATGTTTCAGGACAAGACTACTGAGAAATGTTTTGGCTTAACTACAACTGACCTTATAGAATCCTAATTTTCCTCGGGTTGCTACGAACTGCATGCCATGGAATTGAGGTCGCGGGATCTCCATTCGTCCCAAGTCACATAGATTGTCCCGTATTTCCATATTTCTAGAATCAGAACTATAAATTTAAGTTGCTAAAAGCACCACATAATGCGATGCTTTTACAGAAAACGCGAGCACACGTGTCTATAGCAGTGTAAATTCGAAGATTATTTCTTCAGTTTTGAAGAAAGCTAGACTATGAAAAACCAGATTACGGTGGCGTGATTTCCAAGGGAGACTCGCCATAGTTTTTATGGCAGTGATTGCGCTATTTTGCCACTATTAGATGGACTACTAGAGTAGTTATACTATTGTTGAAGAGGTCCGGAACTGGACAGATATGATTAATGGACAAGAAGGTCATTGGCCAAGAGAGAAAAAAACTTGCAATAATGAAGTATTATTGATATCGTCATGTCCGACTTTCCATGAACCTCGGCATATCTTCGTGATTGTAATTTATTGATGAAGAGCTGTACATGTAGGTATATGAGGTTGTAGAGCTGCACACGAGGTTATTATTGATATGGAATAATATGGAATTAATAGAATGGCTGACACCGAATTGGAGGAAAACTTCACACAACAATTCGTGCACTTTAAAAAGGGGACAAAACAACGAAGAATTTCCCACAGCAGAGGACAGTCTTCCGTACCCAATGGAAGTATACTGTATTTTTATCTCATCTCAGACAGTTTAGTGCCCTGTTTTAGTGATGACCAAGAAGAATGACTGAAATATCAGCTCAGCCTGCATGGCGAGGTTTCGGGAAGGAATAGTTGCAGAGTCAGCTAAGATTAGTCAACCGCGTCTCAATATGTTGAGCAAACGGTGCCGTTCCATTCAAGTCTCGGACAAAAAGTGGCAGTTCTGAGCACGCTGGCAAATTCGGTGCTTTTTAACGAAATCATTTCCAAAATACTCGAACTCTAGAATCTAGCAGAATTGCTAAGGTGGTCTGGAACCCACGGATTTGCATTCGTGTACAATAGCGCGAATACATAGTTAGGGGTATAAAACTGCTTCGTAAAGATACAAATTTCTAAGTAACCGCCTCATAACAACGGGCAAGAATGGCATATCGGGAAACCCTCAAGTATTTTGGAAGAAGAGTTGAAGGGGGAGAGCCAGAGCAAGAGAAAAATAAGGTGACCTACAACGCACTTCAGCGAGGCGGGTGATTATCCGGCTTGACGGGTATTTCGCCGAATAATCGTGCAACGTAAATTGTTCAAAGAGAACAGAAGTAGGAAGTTGCTAGCGAGTTGCAAAGTTTGCGTGAATCACATACCTCCAGAGAAGTCCTTTTCTTTATAATGTTATCAACTACTCTAGAAACAACTCCAGCGAATTGAAGGTTAGCGCGTGTGCCATCATATAACTGAATTGCCTTTAGCTGGTACCGAACAGAAATAATGCCATTATCGTGGAAAAATGAGCGCGGCTTATCGGAACTGCATCACCGTTATCACAATTAATGCCTACAGCTAATGATGAAGGAAACAACAAGAAGAAAAAAAACTCTGAAATTAAAGAAATACAAGAGGAGATTAGGAGTTAGTATAGCTACATGAATTATTATATTTATCGAGTTAAATGCTTGCTGTAAGCTGTTTTCTCGGTGAGCATTCGCAACGATAAGAAGAAGTTGGTACGAACCAGCTCCTACAAGCGATAATGCATATCAGCGCAGAGTATCGTTTGCGTGAAGAAACCGGAGATTGCGCCAAAAATGGAAAGGGTGTGCCGCACTTCTGGACAATTCTGGATGGGGGACGGTGACGGCTAACTTGAAGAGCGTTTATTCCCGACAAATTGAGGGATGCAGCGTGGTTAGGAGAGATAATGCTTTGACTGACAGGAGGAATGATTCACGAGTCAAGTGCAGAATCCTACCCTACAAAGAAAAAGAACTGCACCGAGGAACGAACTAAAAGCAGCCAGAGCGGAGCGCGACTACTGGAAATGAACAACTTGCATTGACCAACAATCTTCTGGAAGGCGTGAACCATGGACGGAAGCCCAGCTATGGTTCAGAAAGTGGATAACACTTACTAACTCACCGCATGCACCAGCTTCCGTCTTGCTCTTACCTTTTCTAGAGAGTTCTTTCGGTACCTTGCATATCGAAAAGGCAGGCAAAGTAAGATGAGACGTTCGACGCTGTATAGTAGATGGATATCGCTGGCTGCTTCGTCATCGTCGAAAACAAAGACAGCTCAAAAGGAGCGAGTCAAAACGACAAAAAAGTCAAAGTTCCGCTCATGCTAGGCGGTGGAAAGCCGGTGACGACGTTGTTTTTTAAGCGAGCAGATCAGCTTTCCCGCATATGGGTTGGGATTCATTCTTCTACCCTATCCCAAGAATATGGGGGTTGTTTCTCAAGCGAAACCGCCTCTATGATTTTAGAACAGTCTTGTTTTTTTTTTTCATGCAAGTGCTCAAGTAGAATGAGCGTAACTAACGCCGGTACACGTCTGAAATGGTTTTTTAAAGATAGCACTGGTATTTTGACAAGTTGAGTTGTATGGAGCATCGTGGTCAGGCTCGCTCCGCTGGCGAGTGCGTTAAGCAAGATACGACTGCACAACCGCGAGATGTCCATTCTTCCTCTCTACGGTTTAGGGAAAAAAAGGCTCACATATAAACTGGGCCCAAGTCAATGCTCGGAAACGATCATTGACTCGAGCACAGTTGATTTCCTTCACCGCTTGCACCGTCGAGGAGAATAGTGCTCGGACTGGACTAGACACCACTGCTGACGCTGCCAGTGCTAGTGCTAGATAAGCGATCGGCTCTTTCTACTCTGAATGCATGGAAGAGCGGTTAAAAAGCCTTGTGGGTATAGAAGCCGCTTCTCATTTACCTCAATGGAGTGTTTCGTTAGCGTATTTTCCGCTATGAACGCCGTCGAAGTCTTAGCATTCAAGCGGAGAAAATCCCGACTGATCCGTCCGTTCCGCCGGTTCTTTTTATCTTTTCTTCACTATGGCTTTCTCAGTCACTGAGGTATGAGTATGCTTTGAAGTGAACACCCGCTGAAATTTTGCTATCACATATTTTGCTATATTCCTATGCTCAGCACTATAGTGGAAACGAACGTTGTATTCAATTTTGTCAGATCCTGCGGAAAAGGCGGTTCTCCATGCTACCACTTTATCCCGTTTGTAAAGAATGGCCGAATTGCCGATGCTTTAAATAAAAGGAGGTGGGGATGCAAGCAAGTATTACCACAAGAAAAAGAAAGTGATTGTAGAACTCATCTTAGAGCTTCAGTATCAGTATCACGTTTAATGTATACCCAAAGATGAGCCGTCATCGTTGTTTTTTTTTTTCTGGAGTAGAGTCGACAAAAATTCCGCACATTGGGAGTGCAAATCACTGTCGAGACTAAAATTTCACGTTATTAGACGCATTTCAACGTCGCAAGCTGAACCGTATTAGCCCATTCCGTTTTTAAGCGATTATGGGAATGAAAGTCTCAAACATGTGAGTGTGTGCGACTCAGTGGGTGAAGAGACGGCATTATTAACTCCTTTACATTGGTCTACGTCCGAAGATTTGCAAAATTCAACCTAAGCTGGTTAAAAGCGCAGAACTGCAGGCTTCCAACCGACGGTGATCTGAAAGGTTTTAGCGCAATTCAACACGAAAATAAAGTACCATATGCTTGGACTACCATGAAATCTCAAAGCTGGAAAATTCTCAAAATTCTGCTAGTGAAGTAGTCCAATGAGAAGCAGAAAGAAACGAAATGAAGAGCTGCAGCACTGTTTAAGAAGGAGAAGAGGAGGACAAGAAAACAACCAATTTGTGCACAGCTTGTCCTCGCAAAGCTCAAGTCTGATTCCTAGATCGTGGATGAACTTGTTGCATCTGCCGATTATTTGGCGCACCTACTATTCTAGAAAGTTGGAACAATTTCTAACACACGAAATGTTGGAAATTTAGGGATTTTTGAAATCATAATTCCTCAAAACGCTGCCATTAAAGGCAGCGCCCGCGAAAAAAATCTGTCACTCAAATTTTAGCGTGACCTTGGGTTTCTGACTATGAGGACCATGGATAAAGTGATAAATTTTGTCAGAACTCATTTTAAAATGATTCTCCTGTGCTTCCAATTTGCTGCATTGTAGCAAGAGATACTCGACTGATTTGACTGCTTTTGCGAAGGACAAAGAGCAAAACGAAAAGAAAATGGAATGTCCACTACAGAGACATACCTCAAGAAAAAAAAACAAAACTTACGGCTAAGTGTAAACACCTAACAGACAGAAATTCACACCATATTTGAAATTTTGAAAGATCTGGGAAAAAGAAGCGATCGTACGGTCTAATAACAATTGAAATAACGTAAATTAGGGAAGCACATCATCACAATGTATGGTTTGTTAGCTCAGAAATGGCACACCTAGGCGGATCTTGTCTGGTAATTACGACTTTGCCAGTAGAATGCGTCTGGAAGGAGATTTTATTTGATGGTAGTAGGGAAACATCAGAATGGAAGGAGTCACGCCACATGCATATCAAAAAAGTGCAAAAATTAAATCAGTTGGCAGAAAATGTAATGAGGTCGTAATTGCCGCCAAAGTCTAACCGAGTGCCATCTCTGAGCTAATAGACTGTAAGACTTCTCGAGATGACCATGGAAAGCAAACGTTATTTTTGGAAAACTGACTGACCATGGCAGAAAACGGCTGGTTCGTACAGGCTACAAAACATTCAAAATTTCGGACATGAAAATTATCGTGGGTGCTGCCTTTAACTTTAGCTAAGAGCGTGATCTAGACTTCAGTGGAGAACTTGCAACCGTCGAGTACGGTAATTCTCCCTGCACTTCCTAACAATTCTTGAGGTGACGGGTCATCAAGTCTCCGTCGGACCCTCTTCACATCGCTCACGCAAACGCGTGCATTGCAGCCTCTTCTGTGTATTGATCCTTCAGTCAACAGTTTTCAATGTGTAAATAAATAGTCTGTACCTACAAGTCCGTAAAAAGGTGTGATTTCGGGAGAGTATTCGATTAATGGTTCTGATACTGGCAATTACGTGCTACGCATACATAACTGGGTACCGTGTTGGCTATATAGGAATGTGCGGTGTCCTTCATTAAGCCTATAGAACAATGTATATTTATTCATCTATTTATTTATCTATTTATCTACTTATTTATTCATTTATTGATACACTCAAGGTGCGAAGGACAAAATGAGGCGAAATAAAGATGAAGGTATGTAAGAAGACTCAAATATTAACATAGAACGACAATTAGAACGTAATGAAAAACGAGAATGGCTGGAGAGGGAGAACGAGAACGGCGAGAGAAGGATACCCATAAAATAAATTCGGAAAAGGAAAAGCATTAAATTTATATTGCCTTTTCTATTTCATATTTTTACTCTCTTTTGGATACTTGCTCTACTAAGTGCTACGGAGCAATTTGTCGCCCGTTATAGTCCTTTTCTTGCTTCAAACACATGCATCAACCACTTGGATGAGGTCCAGACGAATCTTACATTTCTATAGCAGAATTATGATTCAGCAGAATTATGAGCAGACAAAACTGAACACTTCAGTAATATCCGGTCTTCGACTTCGAGCGCTACTCATGCAATTTGATCACTAGAAACGTCGAAATCAATACAGCACTTTGAATGTAGAGCCTAGCTGCTGGGACATGAAAGGGATTCCCCAGTAAGAGTAATTCTAGGGGTGTGAAGCCGTGCCTGGCAAAGGCAGTTCGTGAAAAATGTCCCAGTGCTCGACACGAGATGTCCTTCAATTGAGTACAACCGACCTTACTACGAAAATATGACTAGAATGAGCACACGAGAGCTCGGATGAAGAGCTGACTACCCTCCACGTTCGTCACCATCACCTAGAACTTTCCTGACGCAGAGATAACATTGACTCGAATTGGGTTACTGCGCCGAATTTCTCGAATTTTCCCAATCTCCTCTAACTTCTACATAACTTCTACATATTGTGCGGGAAAAATCGGCAAATTCGTTTTCATTCATGTGCAAGGACGTCTTTGAGAAGTTAAGAGCAGACCCTGTGAATAAAACCGAAAAGGAAGACAAAAATCAAACCTAGCAGCTCACAACTGGAAAGACTGCAATTACAATGTAGTAGAACAAGGGCGTAAGATCTGGTTTAGGAACAAAACACTTGGAGATTAAGAAAAACACGGATAATGCTGGGGACTCCGCAGATGTAGACTCAAGATGTCCAGACGTAACCTAGAGAGTGGTGCGATTAGTTGCTCATTCACGCATAAGCCGAGCGCGGCCCACGTAGAGTGGTCCGCAGTGCTCATGTGGTCGGTTGAGCCGGCCCGCGTGAACACCTGCGGCGGCACCTGCCCTTAGACAGCTAAGGGTCGGTCGGAGTCCGTCAACATTAACAGAAAAAGAATACATGTTGTGGAGTTACGTAGACAGACATACAAATTCGGTAAACTATCCCTTCATTTGCATCTTTGAAGTAGATAAATGCACAGATATTTTATGTGATAAACTTATTGGAGAAATTAGATTCAAGTTTAACGACACAGAGAAGTAGAACTCCTTATGTCTGAACTCCATCGGTTTGAGCGCAGAATGCATACCAACAGGACCGGAGCAAAATTCTGGACACAAGGAAGCCACGTGGGATACAGAGCAAGAAAGCCGTTGCACCGGACAAGGCCATTCGCGTTGTATTTGCTCAAGTCCCATGATCAAATATTGGATAACGACGTCTTTAAAAGGCACCACGGAGTTGCACCCATGCACGGAGAACCAGAAGAGGAAGGTGGAACGTATACGACAATAGCATCTGAGATGGCTTGTCATACATGTTCTTTGCCACAATTTGTTTGCTTTGAAATGGAATCGCTGTGTATACATATATCATACAGGGTTTGGAAGCTATCCCCTGGCCCATAGTTGGCCATACCACCAACGGTGCTTCCTTAAAATATCAATTCCAGGGAGAGGAGGATGATTCTCATACGCAGGTGAAGAAATGAAGTAGAACTGTAGGAATTTTCATTCGGTTAGCTCCCTTAGAACGAGTAAGAAATGGTTGCGAAGCGAAAGTCGTGATAGATACACAAGGGTCTTTGGTAACCGAGCGAGATACTGAATAAATCGTTGTTTTTCTTATTGAACAATAGAACCGAAAACCTTCTAACAGGACGGCCTGAATTCGACACAACAATTCGGTGTAATCGAGTTCGTCTTACATGAATGATAAAGTGAGAAAATGTAGGCTCAAATTTGCGCACATTCCAGAATTCCTTCTTTACGTTTGGACCCACATTCACTAACTAAAGTGTAAAGCCATGAAGTCAAGCAAAAATGTAGTATAGTTTGTAGTAGAAAGTTAGACATAAGAGTTTTCGCGCTGGTTCCAATTTTTGCAAGTGTGGCAACGGGGAGGTGATCTGCACTCATATATGCACTTTGGGCAGGATCCACTAAATGTTTTGCTTAAAATCCTGGAATACTATGTAAAAAGGACCACTAGCGAGGGCGTTAGGAAACAGTTGCGAGCAACCACTGAGAAGGCACATCAGCTGAAGCAGTCGGTGTTCACTCGTCAACGTTCCGTCATCGAGCCCAACAATGTACGTACCATCTCACGCCTCCAACAAACCGAACCGCAGAGTCTAGGAGTTTATGCATTCAAGAGTGCACAACAACGCAATAAAATCTTAACAAACTATTATAGGGTCAATAAAGGCTAGGCATCAGTATTAGTACAAGTAGGGACATCGTCAGACTTTGTGCAACCAGCATAGATGTGTGGAACTTTTCATTTTTCGAGATGCGCTTTGGATGTTACGATTTTTGAGCCTAACTCTGCTCACATAAAGGAGATGCTTTATATTTTAGATCACACACGAAAGAGATAGTTACGGTGTCTAACGCAGAGGTTCCGTTTTCAAACGGTGGCGAAAGGAGATCAGGACAGCCAAGCTCTCAGCCCCCACCCTCGTATTAAAACCACGATGTCATGTGAATGCAACATGGTGTCTTCCAATGCTTGTAATATTTGTTTGTTTATTCATTTAACTTGGGGTGCTCCAAATAATTGGTAGAATTCATCGCAATTAGAAGTAAAATTGACGAGTTGCTTCAGAAGAGTTGACTAGGAATGCTAAAACCGATATAAAAGATAAGATATAACTCAATCCTAGCTTGAAGCTGTAGACTTTTTACGTACTTCCCAATTCTTACGGAACTGAACTCAACAGATAACGTAACTACCCTGAATCGTGCTATCAATGCTTTAAAGGAAGAATTTGTTCCCGGAAATATTGTTTCTGAAAGCACTTTCTTCACCAGATCATTTGTATTAACGGCTTTGTCTTTTTCGGACTTCATCTTGAAAATCTAGATAGAATGCTTGAGAGATATGTTTTCTTATTCGATAGATATTTCCCTTGCAGTAGACGTCGATTGGAATGACGAATTCCTGGAGTTTAGCGTCTAACGCAGCGATACCGCATTGCGCGCTGGAATCGCTCGTTCGCGTGGCCATAATAGTAGATCGCGGTGATTTTCGTTTTTTTTTTTTTGAATAGTATTTGATAGTCATTGCAGCAACAAAAGGTAACGAATTGAACTGGCGGCACGGTTACGGTGCGCTACACGCCGAAAAGTGGTGTCTCACCTTAGGATCTACTGTGAGATTTTGACTCCGAAGAATCTGCAGGAGACACACACTGATCACAGTCCTATTCATGATGACCTACAAAATTGTAGCGAACTCCCTCTTCGAACCCTTGCCTTATGGAGATTTTGAGGCGCCGCTGCGAGCTAGCACGAGGGGCAGCATGCCGTGGCAGCGGTGATGTCAATCGCTGCCATCTCACGGGTTGAGAACCCAAATCCCTGTAAGAAATGTCATTGTGCGAGCATCTCGAAATCTCCAAAAGTAGATGTCCAAAAAGGAGTTTTCCGGCACTTTTGTAAGGTTTTTGTAGGGTTGTGTGTATCAGTGTGGGGCATTATGCCTGAGAAGGGGGTGCGGCCAAGCTCGGCGACTGGTCAGTTCGCCCAATCGGCCAATTGCAGGCCCGTCCAGCGCCGCCCACTCCAGGTATAACGCCCCACACCCTGTGTATCATTGTGAGCAAGGTCGCCTGCAGGTTCTTCTGATAACAAAATCTCGAAGTCGAGGCTAAGGTGAGACACCACCTTTCGGCGTGTAGCGCACCGTAACCGTGCCGCCAGTTCAATTCGTTACCTTTTGTTGCTGCAATGACTATC